>QNGE01000729.1:18403-79943 GCA_008508345.1 Paragonimus westermani | reverse complement strand
CATCTCTGGCGACAGAGGTGTATTTCTCTGAAGCTTAAAGGTCGTGTATATAAGACAACGGTGAGGGCCGTATTACTTTACGGCAGCGAAACCTGGCCGCTCAGGGTAGAAGACGTGAACCGTCTTCAAGTATTTGACCACCGATGTCTGCGTTCAATCGCTCGTATCGGGTGGCTTAAGCGAGTAAGCAACTAAGAAGTTAGAAAGCGGATGTTTGGTAGTGATTGTCAAACGAGTTCTTTTGTCCAGTCTCTACGTTTGCACAGGCTTAGATGGTTAGGTCACGTATTAAGGATACCAGCAAGTCGTCTTCCACACCGAACACTGTTCGCTGACACGGCGCCCGACTGGTGTAAGGTTCAAGGTGGACAGACAATGACCTGGCGTAGGGAAATGAAGTCGTTAACCAAGGGGTAGGCCACTGTGGGTCGTGTTCGTCTCCCGGACTGAGGTCCTCTCGACTCACAGAGCCGGTGGTTGGAGAATTCAGGTGAGATGGCGGCTGGCCGAGCTCAGTGGCGTGAATGTTGTTGTTGTTGTTGTTGTTCGTCCGAGTTGTCTGTGAAGTGAGTGCATTTAATGACGCGGGGAAGTGAGAGCCGTAATGAAGCTGTCTCTCTGATGACGCCTTACTCTCACTTGCAGCTCGGTTGTTTGTTTGCAAGGTGTAGACGCCTTGATGTTGAACGTTTGAATATGGACGCAGTTATTTTCAGTAGTTAGGTCCCTTCCCGTCCCCTTCCTTTATTCTTCTCCTTCTTCCTATATAGAGTTTGCTTTTTCTTCATGGTTGTGTGGGAGTTAAGCATTAGTGTGAGCCACTGATGTATTGCCATCTATGATGGTGATGACAAATCGATACTGTTCCCATGGTTAATTGGTTTAGGATGTGGGTCGGCAGGATGGTAAGACAGAAAGTTGTGTCTCGGTGTCAGTGGTATATCACTGTGGTTGATAACTGGAGATAAGAGCAACCTGGGAAGTATTTAACAGCTCGGTTGCTGTTTGGCACGTCAAGGTCCTGGTCTTCTCCAGGAGTGTCTACTACAGACCTCCTGCGACTCGATCAGATGATATGCAGGTGGCTGTTGTCGAAACTTCAACTGATTTTTGGAATACGCTTGAGGTCGATTGGGGATTCATAGTTTCACAGTAACCTGTGAACAGCCACATTTCGGCGTATTGGTGAACTTTCATTTCTGACACAGGCGCTTTTTTCAGATTAATTGATTGTTTTCACATAGTCCTTTTCCGGTGAGATCTTAATGTGTCGTTGGCGGAATGAGACAGAATTGTGCTCCTTCTGGATCCAATGATAAAGAGCTTCTCAAAATTTTCACTGTGGTCCAGCTGACCAGATTGCTGCCAGTGATGGATCTCTTACTCAGCAATAATACGAATGCCAGTCTGGAGTGAGGGGTAGGAGCTCCCTTACATGAGAGCGGTTTCAGGTTTGTTCGTCTAATTTAAAGGAACACGCGTTCTGCTCCTACTATTGTGTTCCATAAGTCGTTCACAAGCAGGATTATTGAGTTATCAATTGAGTTATCTTTGTAACACCGATTGTATCAACATGCCATTAATTAGAATCAGAGGCAACATGATGCATCTACTGTTAAACCACACAACCCTGAACAGAATGTGATTCACAGGAAAATCCCGTGATAGTACAGTAAAAGTAATAATTATAGAAAACGAAATACGAGGGTTTGAGGGCAATAGAGAATAGAGTGGAGACACAAAATGCACTGTGGATACTAGATGATGTGATAAGCATTTGTGCGGATACACAAATTTTCGGAGTTAACCATGTCAGTCATTTCCGGCTGGATTCCCAACCGGGAATTCTCGGCTTACTTCAAATAGGGGCGTAACAAAGGATCTATTGGAAGGAAGCCTAGATGACGCTACTGATCCTAAGGGTAATGCTGTTGGAATGTTCCTACAGAAGGAGGTTTACGGCAGGTTTCTTGAAGCGTTGTATGTACAGAACGATGATGGAAGAATTGCAATGAGGGATTCTGTGGTAAGTAAATGCAGGTCGGATTGTGTAAGCTAGAAAAAGGTGAAGCTGCTGGATGTAATGGCATCCCAGCAAGGGTATTAAGGCAGCTAGTTGATATTCTGAATATTCTTTTAGGCTGGTTTTTCAATCAGAAACGAAAGAAAGCCATTTTCCCGGGAGACCGAGAGAGTGTTGGAAGTGTTGACCAGCGCCAAGTTCAGGGAGATAAGAATGCCCTTACCTCAGGCGAAGGCTTATCATTGCACTCCGGTGGGTTGAAGCCGGCGACGGACCCAAATCAAGTTCCCTTGAGCGCAGGTTTTACAAACGAGGCGACCTCACTGTCCTCTCCTCAGCAATCGTGCTCATCACTGTTTCCCTCTTATTCCCCATACAGACTAATTTAGTAATCAGGAGAAGCTGTTGCACTAAAAACGTGAATCAATAAACACCCGCAAGTCCTTCTCTCAATTGGAACAGTGGCAGTTCTGTGTGCATTTATCTGGTACACAGGTGTAAGGATACTGGATGCTGGATAGAATCCAAGCGTTCTCGCCGTGTACAACCCGAACCTGAATGTGTTCCAGTTTATAAAGTGAGTTAGAATCATGAGGCAAATAACCACTTGTCGGGTAGCCTAAACTCAGTTTTCTTGATGTTCCTTTGGTGGATTATCACGGAAAAGACAATGAGGCAGCTTTTTAGCAGTAAATCAGCACGGCTTGGTGAAGCATATGCTCTATTTCATGGAATTGATTTGTTTTCCGGATGAGCTCATGGGTAGATCGGATATAGGAGAGGAAGCTGGAATCCAATAGATTGCCATCAAGAACATCAATTCAATGAAGCATAGATTGCATCTGGTTAAACAGGGGGCTCCACACTTAGTGATGAACCTCGTGAATTTGCTTCCTAGTGATTCAAATGAAGATATAGGGTGCCCCTGCAACTTCTTTCCAGATCACGTGAAGATGACGTAGAATCCGGATAGATTTAGCGTGTGAGATGGACCGGATGAGATCCAGTTTTGGTTTGATGATCGAAAGCCCAATCTGAAAGCCTCTGGGTGCAACCAATTGTTGCCTCACCTTCCTTGAGAAGCTCAGGCCAATGAGTGGAGAGATGAACCGTTCAAAGAACAAATCTAGGCGTGAATCTTGGAGCTCCGATGTCAGGTTTTATCAAGGTGGTTAATCTTTCAGAGGAGTCATCATGTAGGGCGAATACTGCAAATTTTGTGCTAACCGGAAAGGTCATCTCTCGAGTAGCGGAATTTTTGACGTCGTTCTACTGGAGTGAAACAATTTGAATGTTGCGTTATTGTAATATGCACAACAGGATAATAACTGTAGTGTGCTGCCGAACGTGCAACGGATGGACATGAAAATGCCTGTAGGCATGTGTCACACCATGCGAGAAGAGGTTGTGAGATTTGGTACTCTCGGGTGAGTGATAATGTGTTAAGGAAATCGTAATGAGGTCTCCAGAAGTAGGCAACTCCTTGGGTGTCAGCTGAATCTGCAGAAACAGACGGGGTCTACATCAGTTGGCGCCAACGTTTGTTCCCAAAGGTTTGCCGCTCATTAAAATGGCCCCCCGGGTGGAGTGATCGCATCCAGCGGCGTTATTTCGTTCAAAACGAAACTTGGCAATTTCTGGGTGGCTCTTTTTCCGGGCCACTTGTAAGCGATTTATCCTAGGTTAGCCTGACCCACTGTCCCATTCTCGTGGAATCAAAAACCTGAAGACTTATTTTCTCCAACTCACCAAATTTTAGCACGTCTGTTTTACGAATATCATGTATTCGGTGTTTGATATTATCACAACTACTGTTACTAGTTTTGTAAGCTCCTATTTTTCGGTTTCAGTGTACTGTTCTGTGGGGTAAAAGTGTTGTGAGTTGACGCTAGCTAAATACTTACTAAAGCCTCTCCGCAGCGAAGCTTAGAACCCTTCAGCAAGTTTGTGTGACGGTTGCTTCAACCATACATCGAAATAAAGATCCCTCATCTCTTATCATCTCATCACTGAATGTACACGAAAGCCTTCTGATGCAGAAGAAGATCATCATCATCATCATCATCATCATCATAATATCAGCCATGAACCTGACCAAAAGGTACTGTGGCTGAGGCCGCTGCTCACCTCAACAGTGACGTGGAATATCCTAGAAGGAAATGTCACTAAGAAGGTCGACAAATACTAAAGAAGACTAAGCGGAAGAACTGAAAATGCTATAGATACAGGTACGCCATGACTGCGACACACCACCATCTCGGATAACGTCTCTAACCAGCGGTTTGAGTGATCACGAGGACCCCATCCAGGTAGGCGATACCTGCCCACTTTGCTCAGTGGAGCAGTCAATGTCTTCGTATTTCGTGACCACGTTGTTGCTTGGCCACCACGCGGTTTTACCCAGCTGTTGGTTGCCTCAGTATATAGTGCCCCGTACGGTAAACGTTCAGCTGTCATATGGAGCACGTTAACCAACCATCGCAAGCTGTGCAACGTAATTAGTTGACCCATAGATCGCGCATCCCGGGCGTTCCGAAATACGCGTCGGTGAACTGCCACATTGCTCACGCGATCAATCCAATTAATGTGGGCCAACTGGCGGAGACAACGATGGTCAAACACAGTAAGCCTGTTAATATCTTCCCTGTGAATAGGTCACGTTTCCGAACTACACAGCAAGATGGACGAAACTGGTCAAGGTCACTTTGTCCTGATGACTGAATTGAGCCAGATTGAAGTCAATTGAACTAAAGGATTTACACTAATCAGTCAGTCATAAGGCGGAGGCGTCCATTTCGAATTTCCAGACAACAAATTCGCATTGCACGTTTGGTAGACAATGTAGGTCTGATGCACTTGTGAAGCAATATATTGTTGTTGTACCGGCGGGCTTTCCTCTGTGTCCAAAACTTTTTAATGTTACAACACGAGATTTACAAAAAAAGAACTAAAACGAAATAATTCAAGACTTCCCCCCATTCAGCCAATTAGTAGTCCTGATCCTGATCCATTCATTACTGAGGCGAAAGTTATGCCTAAGATGCGTAAAACTACAATTTTCCACTAAATTTATCGGTGGGTTGTGGATGAAGAAGCTGCTCAGCTTCCCTGACGTCAAAGTGTTCCCACCGTTTCACGAGCTTCCCAATAAAAAAACCAAAATATCACCATACAAATATCTAGTTTTCCTCTGAAGCCAAAGAGTGGATTTCCGGTGCTCAACGTCATATGTTGAAACCTACCCCTATAAGATGAACCCTCATCCACTTAACAGTGCTTTGTGAGTAAGTAATAACGTACACCTTCAACATTGCTAGAATAGAAGTCCGCCAAGATATAACTGCTTTGGTTCTCGTCACCTTTTCAGTACAAGATCGGATCTTTGGTAGTGTTAGAGCTTTTTAGCTACGTTTCGCGGTATCCCGTTTCAAAATACTGCAGTCGGTGCAGCGGTGTTCAGGAATTTTATTAAGGATGATTCAACTTTGAAACCTTTGAATACTCATGCGAGTTCAGAGGAAATTGGGCACTCTGTGGAACGTTTTGAACTGTGGTGTTTCAATAGGGACGATAATGGAGCTGTGAAGAACAGAGCATATTGCCCAAAGTTGTTGAGAAGAAAGACATCAAAGAACTTGACATACCTAAAATCCTCCAATTGCAATTCCTTGTGACGCGTTGGATAATTACTGATATAAACGTGCAAAGCTTGATAATTCTGAATGAAAACTTCGATGACCAGATAAAAATCTAAGTCACGAACGTTTGATTGTCGGAATAAATGTTTTCGAGCTGTCGAATTGTTGTCGAATGTTGTAAGAGTGAGATCATGATGTTGAATCAGCCGGAACTCCAAAACCGATTATGTAAAAGGCGGCAACAACAGTGGCCACTCACACCAATCAGTGTGACAGTTTTAAGCCGTAACCTAATCGAAGAATAAATATTCCAAACAATTTTCTCACAAATTCTACTGAGAGTGCTTAAGAAACAGCTGTATATTTAGTGGTCGTAGGCCTTCCAAACTCAAACACATTTTCCTCAGGCTAAGTGCTACAACTGTGATAATGTTGGACACAACAAGACTGTATTGGGGTTGTAAGAAGTGTAAATTTCGATAATCACCAATGCACCGCGATCTTCCACTCAAATTCAAGTCCACTGGTATTCCTATGTGTGCTCTTCACAGGCGTCATCCTACTTGGTATTGTTTTAACAAAAACCGCAGTAAACTGCCAATATTCACTGACATAAGTGCCGAATCTTTCCATACAATCAGTTACGGTGGACGTTCGAGACTTAGAATTGAGCTGCAACAGAATCAAGTTTCTGTACAGAATATCACTGGAAGTCTATTATTCATTCCAGATTCCCGTGAACCCTGGCTATTACTTCAGGTCCACTCAATGTTGATTTGAGGCATCTGAAAGTTCTGAAATTTCCGTTTATGGTGCTGATCAGTATGTCTCGAGCTAAACTACATGGCTTACAGTTTCAGTATTCTCAGACCTCCGGCTAAATTAGTGCCAAACCAATAAGCCTAGATGTCAGAAGCACAAAGATTTTGATAAAAATACCTATCTCTCCATATGGTTTACTTTAATTAGTTAATCAGACTGTCTTGGTTATGAAACAAAACTACTCTGACACCGGTTCATTCGGAGTTTGCATTCTGACTCCCGTGCTTTTGAGACTGGCGTATTAACCACAACACCACAATTTTGGTATAACCCAAATCCCCGAACCTTCCTTACTGAATCGAACAGTGCCCGGTTGCTCAGCTGAGTCGTCCTGAGCACGAGGTCATCAACTGAATAGAACAGAATGATTTTGTTCACTCTGCTTTCGAAGTAGTCAGGCAAGCTGGACACAAGGTTGTGTTGGAGCGTTTACACTTCATTACGCCTATCATGAGATTGCTGGTGCTGGGGTTGACACGCTGGTCTCACAAGCAAGGTTTTCAAAATTTTTGCTATAATTCTTCGAATTTTCTAATGTCCATTTTATCTAGCTGATATCAGCGCACTTTGTTCGGAACCCGTCCCTTTTTATCATTTAATTAATTCACATTCTCTAGAGGACTTTACGAACTGTCTTCAATTGGTCGTATTAAAACAGTACTTCAGAAATGAGCTACTCTTCGCTGATGGAGCGAGTTTCGTTTTGGGATAGCACTTTGAAGTCTTTCTTGTTGACTGATTACCACTTGAGGTCAGTAGATGCTATTTAAATTTGTTGTTCACAAACACATTTCCGCATTCGTTTTCACGAAAAATTAAACCCACTGTGAGTACTGATGCGTTTTCCACTGAAAATGGAGCCATACTGCAAAGTGGTGACCATCTTATATTACATAGTTCAGTGAAAACCTATTCCACACGCTTCATATGTCGTCTATTAAACCGTGTACGTAGACATTGTTATTCTGTCTGCCGAATATTTCAGCCATCGCCTGTTTCGCGTTCAGTCTTGATTTTCAAGGCTACAAACAATACCAATCCATTACGCTTTCTGGTGGAAATAGTTGGAGAATGGAAAGTCTGCGCTAGTTGAGTTCAACAGGCGAGAGTAAGAAACTTATGCTACAGCGAATGATCGATTACTCAGAATTGATTGGACAGTTGTATTTCCTGAGTCTAATCTACCATTTGGGTGGGATAAACTGTGATCATTTCGACACCAAAACTTGAAAACTTTGGCTTGTTTTTCTGTTCGATCTAAATACTTAAGTCAGAATTTACTGCAGGTTACTAACTTAATTCGTTATGGACTCCCACACTACTCTAATGGCCATCCAAGTCAGTTGCGCAGCAAATCACTTCTAGTGGCCTGTATCCATGAAAACACTGTGCTATGGTTTTCAATAAATCAAGTCGAGTATTACATTCCGCTTGTTACATAATGGTCTTTATGATCAATTTATCGCAAGCGTATTAAATATGAAACTCAAACGGCTTAACATCACTCGCACTAAGTTTGGTGAAGGTATTTTGCATGTACCACACAACGGCTATTAGTGGTCAGTCTTTGAGTTGGACTGTTATGTGTTTCGTCACCTCACCAAGTGCAGATTACATTGATCCGACACAACGGAGAAGGTTCATTCACAGATGAGTCTTTCATGCTTTGGTCACTGAAAGTATGAATCGCTTTGTCACAGCGGTTCTCAGTGATTTGATAATAACCAAAACATATCGCACGCGAGGAACTGCGCCATTTCACCCAAAATATATTAAAGTCAATAAAAACGATAGAAAAAGTTCTGAAAGTACAAACACGTATACATTTCCCTCTAATTCTGATAAGCTTAGGAGGGAGTGTTGGCAGTTTTCGAACGCAGTTACAGCTCCAGAAAGTCCAGACCTTGATGTTCCAGAACAGTATTCTATGAACCAATGAGGTCGAGGCCAGGAACACACACAGTCGGCTTTCACTGTGACGATGAACTTTAATTACCGTTAGTAACTGTCACAAACTTGAATGGTCCAAAAGTTTAGCACTTCACAGGCAGATTGAGCTGCTGGTTTACACTATTCCTATTTCCGTCGAAATTGTACCTTAAACGGTTGCTTCATTTTCAAGTCTTTTCCGGACTACGGTATCAAGCACGAAGCGTTATTCAAGGAAACATGTTTAAAAGGTTAACTGGAAAGAATCATCTCCGCCAGGATTGACTTGACTTCTACCTGAATCGCAAAATTTGTAACGAATGAAAACTGCATTATTCATTCGATGGCGTCATTAATGCTGTCAAAATCTCAACGACCTAACATATACGTTCGTCGCCTGCCATTGTTTTTAGAAGTTCATCAGTTCTAGCCTTCGGCTTCGACCATCTCACTGCATTTGGTAGTACTCAGTTCTGGAACACTGCGGTCCACATTCAGAAATAATCTCAAAGACAGATTACCTGACGTCAATAAGAAGATATCCGTGTATTCCATCAGTTGTAGCTACTGTATGAAAGGTGGTAGTAATCGAGTGATGAGGTATCTGTCTAAGTGGTTGGAAAGGCATCATTTGACATGGGCCATAATTCGTATCAGGAAGTCAGTCGCTGGTTACATTGTAGCCCCATATGTCAATACCGAAATCATCTCGTAACCTGTTAAATGCATTTCAGAGAGTCTACTCGGCTCAAGTGAGTCAATAAAAAGAATTTTCAACGATCGAATAGATCGCCATCAGTTTACGCACCTCCAGTCTTCGTCCAAACAGTGACTAATTACGATGGTTGTGGATTTTGAGCACCTTGATTTGATAATTCACTTTTAAATTCCTTTATAACTACCTGTGCTGAATGGTGACCCGTCAAACTTGTATGTTCATAATGTTTTTTTAATAAGTAGAAAAATCATGTCAGTGAAATATACAAATAAATCGATCAAACAAGTGAAGTTGGATGGTAGATTCTTACACAAGCAGACTAACACATTCCTGCCTTCAAAAATCCAAATATAAAATCGGTGACTTAGTAGCCCAACCAGTGTAAGTATGTGCCTACTGAACTCACATGAGTGGAACGTAAGCACGTGAGAGAACGTTCTGAATACATACTCAAACATCACCTATACGAAACTGTGACTAGTATCAGATCAGATGACGCAATGACCAGAAGAATCCGATACCTTACAGGTGCGTTAAAAATAGCTGAAAACCGATATCCTAATTAGGCGAACCAATTTTTCACGTGTCAAAATGGTGCGTCAGATATGAACAGACCTAGATCTCCACATCAGGCATACAGAGAAGCAAATGCTTTTTATGACGCTATAGGAATTATGTCCACGAATGAAGGCTCACACGGAGTTTTCAGGGACTGGTTCAAATTAAACGGCCAAAATTTGGTAGGATCGCCTTGGATTAAGTTGCTTTACCTGGATGATGACGGTGGTAAATATTTTGTTTCAAATGTTTCACAGGGTGTGACAATTTAGACACTTTACTATGAGTAATCTCTCAGACGAATAGCAATCATTCGTTCATTCACAGACGACCATGAATCTGAACAGGTGAAACACGTCATTGTTTACCAATAACAATGGTGCAGAATATCCTGGGTGAAAACTTTGTCGCAGAAGAAAAGAAACAAGAGAAACGATAAAACCAAATTAAAAAAACAACATTGTTTATTTATAGGAAGACAACTGGCTGTAGAATATTGCTCTGTCAACTACTATTCGGTTGGAAATAAAGTGATCCGGCGAATTTTCATGAAAGATCACGACACACGAAAACCTGAGTTCTTCTTTCTTACGAAGTTCACGCTTTAAATTTCATCTTGATAATGAGATGAAATTCTCGCTTTAGAACCAAGGTTTTGAAAGAGTACCGTGAGCATAGTTATGAAGAATCACATATGATTTGTCGGCTCTATCTCAGTTTGTGTCAGGGGCCAGTTCTGGAAATGGAGTAGTTAGTGACCGTTCACACTCGGTGGTATTCTGTAATTCAAGGCAAGTAGGTCACAAATCGATTCTGCGTCTATTTTTAAACGTCCAAATGGATTTGGCGTCTAGGCTATCATTAACTGAATCAACAACAGTCAGCCGTAGCGTTGATATCGAGGGAGAACAGAACACAATTTTTCTTGCTGTTTGTATGAAGAAAGAAGAGGGTGTGAGAAAATGAGGAGAACAGAGGCCATCAGTTGTGGACTAAGGACTACCGTTTAACACTCCAGGGCGGTACCAGTTCAAGTTGTCGATTGAAAACTTGTGCCCATAGCCTACAACTAGTAAACAACTGAAAACCCCATGGAACACAGAGCTGTCTGTCGTCACAAGTATGTTTACAGTTTCGCCACGTATATTCACCAAGCCTCATACTCGAAACTCTTTATAGTGAGTTGTGAGATACGGGGTTTTAGCGAACGCTATTATTTCCCAATCAACTGCAGTCCGTCGGCCAAACTAATTTTTTCTGCGTCAATACCGAAAGTGGTTCTCAGCAGGAATAAATCACCAAGAAAATTGCCCATGGATCGTTGAAGCCCTCTGGGATCGGTAGACAGGAAAGCCGTCTCATTGTTGATAATAACAACCTTGTCTACAGGAACGAAATGTTTTCTTCAAAACGATTGAGTGCTTGATGGAGCCAATAAAAATTGACAGCTACTCCATATTATATGAAAGGCACTTCGTACGTCTATTTCAGCGTGTTACTTCTGAGGTAACGTTTGAATGAATCGCACAGAACTGTTGTAATCAGATAAAGTTATCCTATGAAGTCGGTTTAGTTGCCAAAATCGTGGTACGAAGAAGGATCCATTAACTCTCACTTGCGGTGCAAGAATTTCGTCGTGTACGTCACAAGAAAACCTCATTCGTATTTCGTAATACTTCTCGATGCTCACCTTGAAACTGACGTCTCACGACCGTTTTCATCCCTTGGCCAGACCAGCTGGAAATACTCTGAACAGTAGCTCGAAACCTTAACCCTTCACGTTACAAGACATTGCTCTTATCCGCTTGGCCAACCGTTCTATGAACACGACTGTTTCGATATGAATGAGTCGCACTAACGCCAGGCAAATCGGGGGAAGCCAATTCATGACCTGTGACTAAGTGACGTAACGGTGGTCCCGGCAAGCCACGGATTAGCGGTTACTGAGATTCCAGGGATGTCCATGAATCCATATTGTGGTTGCTTTCAGCCATTAGGGTAGAAAGGTCCATCAGCAAGAGTAGATGTCTTTCTGTATACCAATCACAGTGACAAAAATGTAGACAACTGAACAACTTGCCATAGCAAGTACGAGAACCATATGAAAATAAATATTCAGTAAATAAGTGGTATCACAACGTTACCGATAGTTACACAAGCAACGCTGGTGGTGAAGACTATAAGAGGGCGTTTTTCAGAGTGAAGCGCGTTGATGAGGCTAAGGTAATCAGCTTTGTCTCTGGGAAGAAATAAGAATTCATATCATCAGTGATAACATTATGAGTGGATCCACTGATTTAGTCTGCAGTAGCCATGCCGAAACGTTATAATTTCGAAAGTGTCTAAACCCAAGTGAAATCCTCGCATTTCACTATGTTGGCAGTAAAATTGTTTCAACATAACTTCAAAATGTGAATCAAAAGGCGTCCTCCATAACGGATGAGTTCGTTCGACCAATAGTTTTTCTCTCTTTCAAACGAAGGAATTGTGTTCTTCAAACTGGATGAATGGACTAGAAATGCTCGACGAAAGTATTTGTAAGCTGTCTTAGCAAAAGTCTATCTTCAGGATTGATGAACGCCTCACAGCGGGACTCACCAAGCAGAGTCTCTGAAAAACCAAAGTCGTATGAGTTAGCCATCAGTAAACTTGAAGGGTGAAGATTAACTGACGGGAAGCGAACTGAAATTTGCCGTTACCTTCAGTACAACTTCAATACATTATCGTCCGGCTGGATGTTTTAAATACAACGGCCGAGCAAGTTATACTCTGGACAGTAGAAATGCGTTTCCTATTTATCAGAACAGAAATAACAATTATCTGCAACTGAGAATTTTATCACTGATAATGAACTTCTTAAGGAACTCAGTGAAATTCTTGTTAAGAATTTCAGCATTTCCGTTAGTAATCATTAAGAATAGTCCGTCTAGTTTGCTTGTTTCGCTTAGCTTCAATTAGTAAGGAGGAGATGAACGATCACACTATACTACTGTTGAGTACCCAGGTAGGTAATGAAGTAACCACGGAGAGAGCATAAAAACACTGGAGTGCATTCCGTTAAGAAATGCTATTTTTCATACACGGACTTGTTACTGGCAATTGGAATCATCGCTGTTTGCAAACAAGTGTGTGAGTGGAGTACCGTGTGCCCCCATTTGCCGATTTTCTTAATCAATAAAGTTAGTACTGTGCGCGTTCTTGGCTCACAACACTAGTCTGACTTATAGTTTACTCTCCATCCTCAGCGCAGGCAGCAGCAGCAGTTCAGTGGGTCACGTTGAGGCTCAAAGTTCAGGGAACTATGATTGAAACAGTGCGAAATAACTTAGAAGGAAATACTTGCAAACAAAGGGATTTAAATGCTGAAAACCGATATATACACACTCAAATAGTCAACATCGTTGTCCATACTCGATATACAGACACCCGTGCTATGAATGGAAGTAGACTGTCTTCAGCAAGAAAATTGCCTTGTGGCTTCTTTTGCTTCATATCTTTCAGTACAATTACTTCACGGACAACCTGGCCAAGCAACGGTAGCATTCATGTCAATAGACAGGGTGAGCCGTCATCCCATCTAAATTTCCTATCATCCACTCTATGAGTCGTAATGGCTCCGATCCAGAGGAAGAAGCAAACTTATAATAGCCAAAATCTCCGCGAGTGCCTCTAATCCCCCTACAGTCGGTCATCATCTGTTCAACTGTTAACTAACACCAAACGACAGCAACCTTCTAAAAATACTCGACATACCCTTGCGTTTGATCCGCCGTAAAAATGTAAGTTGACCCAGCGCACCTCAGCTGTTTTTGAGAACAAAATCGTTAACCATTGACCAAAATTTGAGAAGAAGTAAAGACACTATCACCATAATCATGTCCGCCCCGAAACTTTGCAAGTTCTTTCATAATATCTGTCTTCGGAGTCGTGGTGATTTAACAAATTGAAATGAAATGTTAGAAACATGGCTGTAATTGGGAACAAACCAGTCCTTTGAAGTCTTTCCAACAGTGTTTGACTTTTATTTTGAGCAGAAGATTGCGAGTGAATCCACCGTAGCAGAAAAGGACCCTCTTTGTCTTCTACGAGCGTACTTCGTTTAAAATGTGCCGGTACTGAATTTTCTGAACAAGCAGATCTATTACGCATGACAGACTCAACATTGATGAGTAGTTTTAAGTCTATTGACCGAAGCTCTACACCGGAAGTTTATAGCCACACTACAGCAAAAACCGCATTGCTCAGCGACCGACGTTGAAGACGCAAACGATAAGTAAGCTGATGTGCATGAACTGTTGATAGGTCACATGATATGGTTAATGTCAGATGAGATGTTATTAGGATTTTATTTGACGACGCATAACTAACCTCAAGTTTTCCATAGCTGACAACAGTTTATCGCCTGATAACTTTTTGTATCAGTTTAATTGAAATACGCAACTGCACCTCTTGTTAGCCCATCTTCGAAATTAGCCCACCGGCGATTAATGGTATGGTACGCCCGCTCCTTTTACCAATGAAGTTGCCAAAGCTGTCAGGAGAGAAAACACTAAGCCAACTGTAGTTTTCTTTGCTCAGAAGTAGCGTTGGTGGATTCCAAAGTGAACTGATCAAGAAATATTGTCGGAGCAGTCGATCAACCGGTGCATTTAGTGGAATCGATACGAAACGGCGAAACAAGTGTGCAGCCGAGTCCATATGTAAGACTTCCGAGCTCTTGATGTGACCTTGTAACCTAGCTGGCAGAGCGCCTTCCGCATTTGGGCGTGTTGTTTCTGTCGCTGGTTTTAATCCATTCGAAGCCGTGATTTGTAACAACTGGGTCTCACCTAACTAAATTTTTCTTAGTTCCGGCAACAACTACTGAAACCAATCACCAGGTAAAGTTTACCACATAAAAGTCTATAAAACTGTAAGGGCCTACTATAGCCTAAAAGCCAAGGTGTGTCTGAATCCAGACTGGATAGTATCACAGACGCACAGAGTAGAATGATATGTTTGTGTGAGAACATTTGTCTCGGTAATAGTCATAAGCAAAGCAATATAGAATTCAGTGAGCAGGAATTAAAGTAGGCTATTGTACGGCAGTGTAGCTCAAAAATGGACCCTTGATCGTGAAATAAGCACACTTCAATGACCACGGACTTGCTGCTGCCATCAATAGTGCACGTACACAATTTCCAGAGTGTCCATGTGGTCGCGTTGACTGATAACTCAGAACACCATCACAACTATACGCATCAATCCTTCAATTAAAATAATCTAATGACGACATAATCACGGCAGTTTAAGGTGATATGATACAAAGTAAAAAAGCCGCAACACTGCAAGAATGCTGTCTAAATTTCAGGGGAAGTAAGCCATGTGAGCGTTGAACCGATCAGATATCTGCAATAAGGTTTGGAATACCAGTTCTCTTAGTTAAATCAAACTGAAGCCAAACGGGTGGACAAGACAGCCAAACAAAACGGTCTGGATAAACCGACCCAACCAACCAGGCTAACATCGGTGATACAAAGATGTTTTGTTCAAAATTCAGGGAGAAGTTAGTTAACGTGCTGAGATCTTGTGAGACTACCGCTCCTATATCTTTGTTATGTAAAATAATTTCAATCTGAAGACCGCTCACAGTTTTAAAATCAAATTATTCTTGTTGATGCTGAAGTGTAGCTTGTGTTAGATCTGGAAATTTGGTTGTAGTAATTCTTTTAATTAAATGTGACAATGGTTTAATGGGCGCGGAATACACTGGTTTTGTATACTGATATCTTCTAGAAACACGGGTTATTTCCACACATCTTTCACTCGTCTATTAAGCCAAACGTCTAAGTTATGCTAACAAGCAATTTGCTCGTTGGCAAAGAAGCGGAGAACGCCAATCGTTAGAGAAAACTGAGGTAAATTCTGAAGCTGATCAGGCAGTAATTCAATGAACAAGCAACAAGAGAAAAAATACTGGACGGCTTCTGAACAGCTCCTCAAGCTAACACGGTAGTTTTCGACTCAACTGTAGTGACAGAACAAGGGAAGTTATAATCACACAGGAAACATTCGGTCATGCCTATTTTGAGGTTACTGGCACCGCGATTAACACACTAGTCTCATACGCACTAGGATCAGAATGCAAACTCTCATTCGTATAAGGCCTTGCGCTATTGATGAGCTCTACCAATAAGAGTGAAACTGTAGTTTAGTACTTTCCTTCGAACTGATCTAGCCGAACGGCTTATCTGAATGCGCAGTTTGCGATCAATTGTGTGTGATGTTCAATTTGAAAAAAATCTTATCAACAAATTGATTGAACTTATTTTTTTTTCTCAGTTCACTGTTCAAAGTGCTTTCATAACTCACCCTTGGTTGAAAACGATGAAGTGTAGAGTTTGAGAAGATAACTAACAACCTTTCACTAATGGTCGCATATTTTGCTTCTCAATATCTTTGAATATTCATGCCCAACGATTTATTACTGCTTTGACCAACTTTAGGTTTATCAGAAGATTAGGTGCTTTTGAAACAGTGATGTCATGTTATAGTAAGGGCGGACGGTTACACTATGCTACTTACACAATCATTATTCAGTAGTGAGGCAACAGTATGGATTCTAACACTGAAATGTCGGCGGAAGAAATAGGGCAAAGATACGGGAGGAATCACTGGAAGGCAGTACCGTATACAATGGCTCTTGCCACGTGAAGAAACTGAGCATCAGCGTCCACAGCGACCGAGACATCCTGAGACCAGTGTCGTGCGCAAATGAGTGTTTTTTCGTGGCGCGGTTGAGAGGTATAAACCGTGTGCTGGTTTCACGAATAAATAACCCTTGTGCCATCCGCATTCTTGGTTCACAACAATGGGTACCCGTCGAACTCGAAACTTTTCACAGACAGCTTTCCACCGCATACGGTCGACAAATTAGTAATTTTGTCCTTCCACTCCTTGTCTGCTATTATGGGTAATCCTCAGAACAATATGGCAGTACAGGTGTTCACGGGGATGGACGAATATTAAACAGATCATTCGGGAAACACCACCCGAAGAGTTCAATTATGACCTCCGATAAATGTGCATGCTAGAAAAACAAATTTCGTGTACCTCTAACCATTCTTACATTCCCCTATCGTGAAAACACATGCTGGGTTTTCAAATTTATTGTTGAAATGACTGAACCGTTTGAAATAAGTTGTTCAATGTGTCCAGTATACAGATGACCTACCGAAGAATGTTGGTGTTGTTCCCAACAGTCTCACATCGTTGTTCTCTACACATTTGTCATTTTGATAAAACTAAATATTCCACACCAATTACATGAACATCTTTGTCACCTATCTAAAAGTCTCACCTTAAATCCAGTGATCGTACCCTGTCCCACTACGGTCTGGATTCAGTTGTCCTATTAAGTACATTTCTATCATTCTCGACGTCTTTATATGGACATTGCACAATTCCGTACTCTTTGCCGTCACTCCACTGCTTGTTTGGATATCCAACTGATTCACATTGGAGTTAGGCTATAGAATGATCATTTTATGTGAAACCTTGTGTGCTTTATGAAATCCAAATTTTGAAAAGCTGTTTAGAGTTTCACGTAATTCTTGGGGTCGTTCAATTTACCAGACTACCTTGCTGGCGCTGTTGAGTTCACAGGTTACACGCAGCTTATTTGTAAACCTGAATCTTCGCAGACCGATTCAGCACACAGAAAGAGGTATCCGATATTTGTTCCTGCCAAGGTTTTGTAGGAATATTGAAAGAATTTGGAAAAACCCCGTGCCTCTAAATCATACAGCCGAGTTGTTAACGTTTTCAGACACTTTCTTAACTTACTTCAGCTTAACATAACAACTGTGAAGTCCATCAAAAGTGCAACATCAAACTCACGATTATCTTGGAACACTTTTGTGGAACATAGACCAAAACATTAGGTGTACTTTGTACATCAGGAATCTGTTGTCTTCCTGAATTAAGCAGCTTAATACTACTTTTAGAGATGTAAAAAACACTGCTGCGTCTCCTGCTGAAAAACCCTCTTCGACTCAATTCAATGAAAACAGTAGGTCAGTGGAACAAACAGATAGTTCAAATGATGGAAATGAAGCAAACTCTATCGAGAATGGATTTAAAATACAAGCCCCACCTTTGTTTGGACGGATGACCCCGCTTCTTATCAAGTACATGCAGCCAAAATTGAAATTACACATGTTGCGTAATTGAAGATTTTAAGTATATTTCTAAATTTCCATTTTCTGCAGGATAGGCACTTAGTAAGCTACAGAAGAATCCACTCTAACAAAGATGGCGCAATGTGCTAAGTTGTTTCAAGTGATATGCTTGATCAAATGAATAAGTTTAACTGCATTATACAGAGTTGTTATTGCACAGGTGAACTATCAAGTGAAACCGTTCGAATTGATGCACCTTCCTGGTTTTCTGCGTCCACTGTAAGGTCAGCCAGACAAAGCCCATTCACTCAGTGCTCTCAACATGAAGAGGATCTCTGGTAAGTAGCAAATGATTTGGCTAATAGTGCTGAACTTTGCTCACACAGACCACAGCTTCTGCTTTCAGAGACAATATAGTCAACTTCTTTCGAAAATAGCTTCAAACTCGTATTCCGTCAGTAATACGCATTTTAGCTACTTCAGGTATTTGAACTCCGATTCCCCTTTTTCCCGGTCTATCTGTGTTGAGCGCTGCGTCTGTAACCTCAAGGTAGGCAAGATTGATTTATCAATCGTGAGTAAGTGGCCACATTCTGTTGTGAATAAGGCTGCTCCTAAACGCGCTCCCGTAACTGTTTATATGAATGTTGTTATATGAATGAACACTGCTAACTTTATGTTAGTATAATGAAGTGATTTATCGGCGAACATCAGGGTAGGAGTTGAGCCGGAAAATCATTCACTCCTGATGTTTCTTTGTGTAGAAAAGGCTGTATCTGTTTTCAAATTCATTCAGCCGAATAGTCGAAAATCGATTTTCATAATCGAGCTCAGCTCTGCTTCCACTATCGAGCCTTTGACCTGCGCTGCTGTTCGTAGCAGAAGAAACAGACATTCTACGAAACGTACATAAAAATAATCGGACTTTTGGATAACCAGGGTAGTAAAACTTGATTATGAATTAAGCCTCATTTACAGCATGACGTTGGTTGCATTCAAGTCATTACCGTGATGCCACAGTTTGATTAACTGGCAACACAATCGACTGTCACAGAAACCGTTGAACTTCAAAGCTTCGGATGAAAAAGTGAGGAGTCTGCGTTATTGTGGAGATCTCTTTAAGTAAAATTTTGTTGCTATCAATAGGTAGCTAACGAAAGCAGTGCGTAGCATACATATGACATGATGCACACTGAAAGCACGTTGGAGGTATGAGGCCAGTAGCCAGTTCAACGTCAGATTTAGCGTGTATTTTGGGAGCCTACCGTATTCCAATCTGCTCACACGACTCCAAATCGCAGGCGCCAGTGATTGAGTAGGGTGAACGCATTTTGAGCCCGAGACGTGCATGCTTCAGACTCGTTAATGCTTCTTGATTTCAGGGGGTTCGTGTTAGGAGCAACAAGTGTCCCGCCTGATATGTGTGCGTTCTTGAGGTCTAGCTACCAAACGAAATTGTGCTGGGTCAACGACGTTGGCACATCATCGTTCTTCTGTAAGAATCCTGTTGTTAGTGACATCGTTGTTAATTTAACCATTGACTGAAAATAGTCAACGAACGGTATGCTTGAATGACATTCACTGTCCTTAACAACATTTTCTGATTTACTGTCCACCAGAATTTTAAAAATGATGAGTCGAAGTATTTGGACTTTGCTGACCAAAAAGCAGTTGCAAGATCGAACAACACAAATGCAGCTGAGATGCATAGGCTCTGTTCATACACATGATGCTCCCGCCGTCTGATTGGCAGCCGGAAAGCACGTGAACGATCAGCGGCAGATGGTCTACGTGCCACCAAATTCCACTGTAATCACATCGAATGCCAGTTCCATCTTCCTGGTTGGCGGTTTGGTACGTGTGCTCTGAAACAAGTAGTCACGTGAGTGACAAGGTGAAAAGCTTCCGCTGATTTTACACGGACTGACTGATTCATGTATTGAAACAATCTAACGAACTGAGTACAGTAAGTCACCAGTTTATGTCATGGATAACTAGGTAGGTGAATTGGATGGCAGTAACAAGCGTTAATGACTAATCAAGTATACCGTTCGTCCGCCACTTCGTGTACTTCAATGATTCTACCGTCATTAAACTTTTCTAATTGAGTATTTGCTTTTTCAACACTCAACCATTCTTACTGGTTTGAAAGCGGCATCGTTTCATTCCAGTTAAACCGGCTAAATTCCCTCATATTGTCAGGAATTCGATAAGCTGTTTACGCTTGAACAATGTGAACACTGATAACCTCATTTGAACCTCCCTTACAAACAAAATCAGTCACCGGTTGATTTGGACTCACTTATAAAAATCCATTAATTCGAGACTAGAAACCTTTGAATGTGAGCAACGACATTTTGTCTTGACCTACTCAAACTTAAGTTAAAGAAAATTCACGCAGAGTTTAAAAACACTACTGTTTGTTCCCAAAACATGTTCGCTAATTTCAGGATCTGAAGATGAATTAACTCTTAGTCATTCTGTAATCTGAGGCTGTTTGTTCAACTTTCTATCCCTATCGATTGAATCCCAGTGAGCATAAGAGAGATGAAAAGGAAGTGTTAGTTCGAAAGTAAACAATACTCATTATGGTCATACTCAAAATCTAGGATTTCACACGCTTCTATCGGCAATTTCTTGTGAAATTCATTAGTAGTTATGTTATAACCAACCTCAAATGGGTCGAGCATCTGTAGATAGAAGTTAGGTGTCCATGTTTGAAACCGACAATCAACGGTTGCCATTTAATTACTAACTTCAGGATAAAATAGAAGCCAGCATACCATGAAAATTCATATACCACCATTATATAATAATTTTATTGATAGTTGGATAAATTAGACAAAATGACTAGGGTCTATGATTTGTGCTCAGGGGATCTGCGCTGCACCTCATCGATTATCCGTAAACCGAGATAAAATGGTCAAGATAAGTGATCTGATCTGATTAACAATCAAAGGTGGATCCCACATAGGTTTTCATGATTGGTTGCGCGGCTGATAAGCCTAGGTTGTTGTGACATTCTAAGACATCTACGCTAAGGCGCAGGTGCTCACTACCCCCGGTATATAAAATGGTCTAGGTTTCAGTGCAAAATATCCGCACCGAATTTAGCAAGAATGAAGTCAAGCCGTGTGAGCTTAGAGTTCATCATGTAACTAACGGCTTAGATGGAGCACAATGTTAGAAATAGTTTGTCTCAGATGGTCTTCAGCAGGAACATTGTAATCCAAACCATAATGACAAAGAAACGTAGGTCTTTTGGAGTCTGCTGTGGTTATGTCAACATGAGTTGTGTCTGAACAGATGAGCTAAATCAAATGACCATTATGTGAGAGAGTCTGCTGTAGGTGAAGAGATTCTAGGTCTGGTGTTATTTAACAACCCGCGCCAAGATTCAAACAGTGATTTGCTATCAGCGCGGTTGACGCATGCTTGTTAGGTGAGAATAGTGAGTTGCGTTAAAGCATCGTCCCGTATGTCAAGATAGACCTCTGTGAATCACTCATATTTGGTCAAAACATACGTTTCAAGTTAGAAATGCTTTATATTTGACCATAGTCTTCAATTTCAAGTATACTTTTCGGACAGCCATTTTCGAAGGAGGCTGGCTGGAAATTATACTTGAATGCAAACATTGCGATCGAACGTTTTATGTTCAACTTGAAATATGCCATATTAGCGAATGCTCGTCATTAATCAAACCATACTTTGTTATTCTCTAACAGTGGATGCAGCCTAATAGTGGAATCTTCTTCCAGCTTTCGAAGTTTATGTTTTTCCTAGGGAATTGTGTATAGTTCTTGTGTCCAGCCACAGGTACTCTCAACTACCTTCATTTTTCTTATATGCAAATGGCGTCACAATCATTGCATGCGAATCAGTAAACGCAGTGTGTTTGGTCGTCCACAGAGATTGGGTCCATAGGGTATATTGCTCATCTGTTCGCTTAGGGTTGCAATGGTAGAGACGATAATGACTTGTGAACGAAACATTTGCCGGCGTACCTTCTTATACCTTCAAGTTTACATGTGGCATTTCTTCCGATTGTAATCTCACGTTAAGCAGTATGCACCTGTGAAAATGAAGAAGAATCCTCCCAAAGAAAAAACGTCATGTGCACTAGTTTTCAAGGTCACTCCAATTGATTTTCCTCCGGACGGAGTTGAATTGGTAATCTGTGTAGAGCTCGTTGACCGTGTGCAGAAGTGTGCGCGGTGGAAATTTCCCGCCGTAGCCTTCGCAGTGAACTGAAACTATTTGGTCATGACGTTTTACATGTAAATGTGTTGATCATGAGACGGTAGTATTCACTAAAACTCGTCTATTACTTTGATTCTGTTTGATAACGAGTATTACTACATCCACTTCACAACTCATGATTTCCGCTTCGAATTTTTATATTTTACTGTGCGAACTATCAATAAATACGGTTTTACAAACGCATAGAGTAATGAACCAACGGTTTAGCTGCAGTCAACATCGCCTAATTGGATCGGAAAAGACTTGTTCAGTTTTGTTGCCGACTCACAACACATTCACGCATCTGCTCTCTCTCGTGTCATCTAGATACGTTTGCTAAGTAACAGTGTTTGTTCAACCAGTCAATGTTTTTGCTTCGTCAGTCTTTATGACTTCAAAAACCTACACGATCGAGCAATGACCTAACACAACCAAACACTAATTTACCAAGAAAAGGGCTGTTATGTTCCCATCTTCAATTCTTGGTGAGAACAACAGCATTTACTACCGAGGAGTTCCAACGGTATCAAGACTCCAGTTTATTGCATCACTTATTCTGGGTTGAAAAGTCTGCGGGATTGCTGACATTAAAACCAAGATTGAATGGTGTCCGCTTTACATCAACCTATATCCATACTACTCCACAGTCGTTTTGAAGTATTTCGTCAGTGGTGAAGAATGTCAGGTTGTTTTGCACGCTGTTGATATTCTTCTCGATTTGTATTGTTTTACCAAACCTCTTGCTTTTGAAAGCAACAGCTAAAGAGGCGAATGAGTCGGCAGTTTTCTGTTCCGGTGATCAGATTGACTGACGGTTGATTAACAGCACTATGGTAATTATACCGATAACCGTGTCAGACTTGATGGCATTGCTGTGAATCACTTGTATGCTCCGATGAGAAATTACAAGTTACGAATATTTAGTATTCATTAAAGTTCCCGTAAACAATCTATTCTAAGGTGAAAACGGTTACAACAGCAAAACATATTATAACGATGCTCATTCTGGTTAGGATGATACTGAATTAATGAATGTGCGTTAAGGTACAGCCAGTCTAGAGTGGGAGCGATGTAATTCCCATTGGGGGACTGCACAGTATGGTCTGATGGTTACAGACGATGCAGTTCAACTTATGTATCCTACCATATAAAATATACTCACCAACTCGTCTATGTTTTCTGTTTAGTATAATCTTACGTTCAGTTAACGTGATGTGAGTTACAGTTAAGGTGAGGAGCCTATTAAATCGCTTCTGACGATTTACAAAAACTACACACACACTAACACCAATTCCGACAGTTGAACTAAGGAGACTACCATCTAAGTCTGAGAGAACATCAGAGAAATTGTCCAAAATGTAGCATTCCAAAACGGAATTGATGAACCAGATGGGTAACCTTATTTTGTTGACACCATACAAAATGTAATATGCGTAATCACAACAGATTTGATCAGTAAGTGTAACGGGATGATCTAACACACATGGTTTTTGTTTATTCTTTTCTACAGACACTCACTGGTATGGGTCAAACGGAAAAAACATCACTAAACTATCCAAGAATTCGACGAAACGATTTGATATGGGACATTTATTTTGGATGTTCGGTAAGTTATTTGGTTGGAAACAGTTTTAGAAGATAACGCAAAGGTAGTTAATGACCGTTTGTTAAAGAGGTAAGATTAAGTCTCACATATTTTTAACAACTGGTTAACCTCTTTCGTAAAAACGAACCCCAGCAATGTTCACTTTGTGAAAAGCGGTGACAATTACAAACAACAACTACAAACGACAGGATACCAAGATGTGGCTTTTGTGAAAGTTGCATTGAGAGTTGTTGAGCGTCCCTCTGGGAAAGTAACACCAAGATTGTGTGTGGGACAATATATATTGTAGTGCAAAACAGAGTCTTAACTATCAAAAACAAATTATTTCATGAACTCGTTGGTTTTGCTCCACTGTCCAATCGATAACTTAATGTTCTTGGGTGGCGTGCTACTCGTCTCGTGTCTGTAAGGTCTCCGTTTGTTTCAGTGAGGTTACCTGGTTGTTTATCCAGTTCTCGTGTTCAAACTGAGTATCGCGTTCTTCACTCGCTACTTGCCTACTGACCAGTATACCCTGGTTTGCTGACAGGTCTGAAGTTGAATCTGTTGGAGCCAGCAATCAAATTTCGTGACCGTTAAAACAACAACTAACAGATTTTGCATCCAATTCATGTTCCTCACTGACCAGTGACGCTTCATTTGCACACGGCTCTCCCGCTCCTCTTGTTCGAGTGATTGTCTCGGACATGACCGAATTAATCTTGTCCTGCTATTCAGCTCACACCATATATTTATTTTGCACGTTAAGTTTCTAAAACCAACCAGTAAGGTGTAATCGAAACATGTCAGTCTTGTTCGTTTTCACTGGTGGGTCTCAGTAATTCAAGATATTATGGACACACCCTCCCAAGTGTTCTGCGACCATAATGGATGGTAAACACTAGTCACGTTTTCCAATCGACAGAGGAAAAACAATTTTTTCGTTACTCAGTGGAACAGCTGCATCAACAAGAGATAGTTCACAACACCACTTGTCCCACGATGTGTTCCTTGTCACAAAATTCTGTCTCGCAAATTATGGCCACCAGATAGCC
Organism: Paragonimus westermani; assembly: GCA_008508345.1. Lineage (NCBI taxonomy): Eukaryota > Metazoa > Platyhelminthes > Trematoda > Plagiorchiida > Troglotrematidae > Paragonimus > Paragonimus westermani. The sequence continues at coordinate 55,214 of QNGE01000729.1, read as the reverse complement.
CAGACCATATTCGTCATTTAGTCTCGTCTGAAAATCACTACGGTCTTCTTGATTAGAAGTCATACAAATATGACACTATTGTGGGGTGGGTGCTGGCAGTATCTATTGTTCTCGGTGCACTAGAGTGGGGCTGTTCACGAATGCCTGGTGGCCTGGCCACAGTTGGTTCTGGGTGGGGCTGAGTGCAAAGTTGGAAATTACCCCGGTTTGTGGGTTGTAAAATGTGTGAAATTCCTCCTAAAATACTGCGTCTTACTCTACATAGGTTCGTATGAAATTCTGCTTGCTATCTGCTTGCTCCCCAGACAGTTGTCAACCTATGCATACCAGAAGCACCATACACAAGTCTGGTTTACTTACATGCTCCACGGCTGAATCTCAAACATCCCTAGCTAGTGCTGCTTAACGATGTCACTTAGTTTTCCCTGAGACCCATTGTAACTTCTGCATAGTATACATTAGGCCTCTCAATTGTCCGTAGTTTAATTTCATGTCTGGTACTTAATGCGCCTTACTCGCACTTGCAGCTCGGTTGTTTGTTTGCAAGGTGCGAGCACCTTGATGTTGAATGTTTGAATACACACGTAGCTATTTTCAGTGGTTAGGTTCATTCCCGTCTTCTTTATTCCCTCTCTCTTCCTAAATAGGGTTTGCTTTTACTTCATGGTTGTGTGGCAGTTAAGCATCAGTGTGAACCACTAGTGTATTACTGTCTATGATGACTGCGCATATGTGCCGTCTGCAACTGAACTAAACTATTGTCGACTATACAGCTGTGCCGAAAACTGCCTTACGGGAAGAAAGTTGCGATCTAAACATTGATTGTTTTAATTGAATAGAACCAAATTCGTCAGTTAACATGTATGCCAGTTGCGTACACGAAATAGTAACCCAACGGATAAAAAAAGACTAATGTGTGCCGGAAAAATAGTATGGCTTTCCTAGTTAGTAATCACAAGTGAATGTCTGAATGTTCAAGTTTTTTCGGACTGGTGAAAAGCAATTCATGTGAGTACCAATCGATCATCAAGCGGTGAACAGAATGCAATCAGTTCCTAACAGATTCATGTGAGCAAACTAAATACAAGGGTACTGTGAACACAGTAATGAAGTTTGGAGAACAGCAAGGATTCGATAATAAGCAGGTTAACAGGTAGAATGAGAAATATAGTTGATGAGTGGTCACCATACATTGGATTATCAAGGTACTATCATCTGCACCTGACCGTACAAAAATGGTTTCTTGAAATGTAACTTGCCGTCTCTTAATAAGCTAAAACGCGTTTATTTAGTGTCTGACAAACAGCACGGAAGTATTTGCTGCGTGGTCAGTTTTTTCTCAGGTACTTTGCTATTGGAAAACCATTTCGGGAATTTTTTCTGTCCAGGGCATGCCAAAGTGCAGAAAAAATGTTGCCAAAACATGGAAGACGTATCCCTAACAAACTGCTATGAGCGACCCTCTAGCTATTACTCGTATACCCACGTACACTCGTTCCAAGGTCAAACAAGGGACTTTTTCAAAATCTAAAGACGTTGGTTCTGGTGGCATGGTATAGTGATATACAACCTACTCCAAATGATAGCTTCTGTCTGAGGATTGTTTGCCTTTGAGTCACTGATTCGGCATCATAGTTTTGCATTCCAAGGCATGTTAGTTTCTCGTTCCATATGTGCTCACTTGCTTCCAATATACCCTCAAATTATGCATCGCGCTCGCCTGTTTGCAGAACAAAAACAATTCGAACTGCTCTATTTTTTCCGAATCTAAAACGAACTACTGTAAAGCAACTCGCCAGTATCGTGAGCTCAGTTAATTAGAGACGAAAACCGTAAAAACTGCGAAGTGTCCTAGCAAAACTCTCTGATAATTGATTATTGACATTTCAGTTTTATCACACTGAGTAAATGAATCAATAACCAAGATTTAAATGTGTGTTTGAAAGACGGAAACTAGCCTATGCACGACTGAGGAACACTTAGTAGCCCGAAAAACGCAGCTTTCATCGATCACAGACCATAACAACAGTATTACCACATTGTTTTTCACTCTGATGCATGTTCACAGATTGGATAGCTTGGGAGTATTTCGAGCCCATTGTGATTGGCCATCAGAAATCCGTACAGTACGTTCTAGGTAACTTGTTGCTTCTGTTTCGCTGCTGTGGAGTTGATGTTTTTCATGTTTGTTAAGTTAGAACAACTCAACTTTCTTTTGCACTTGTCACATATTCACAACTGTTAGAAGCTTGTGAAGTAATCTGTTATTTGCTTGCCGTCTTTTGATCATTTGACAAATTCATCACAAATCTGGAGGCCATACAGTCGTGCGCAACCCGGGCTGATGGCATCTGTCTTTCACGTGCTAAACTTGACCGAAATTCACCTCGCAATTTTCTACTTAAGGTGCCGGATCCTTATCGATGGTTGGAAGAGATACATTCGCCAGAATTCCTATCCTATTGTACTCGACAGATGGAGTTGACGGAACGCTTTCTATCAGATTGTACACAAAAATCAGTCATCAAATCAAAGTAAGTAGACGCAATTTCAGCCCCACCATTATTGTTCAATCAGATTGGAGGATTTTATGAAATTCAACCAATTCACATGCCCAATCAGAAGAGGTGAAACGTACTTTTGGTGTGAAAAACAAGGGAAACAACGCTTTAGGTAAATGATTAACCTAACCCACGAAATTTCCCGGTTTGTTAGCACACTATGCAAGTCGCAGAACTTGGATAACCAACCCACTGTGTTGCTCAATCCCACCCAGCTGGATCCAACAGGAAAGAGCGAGGTTGTCTCGTTTGGGATCTCTCCAAGAGGCAAATTTTTATGTTATGAATTGCGAGAAAAAAGCGCAAAACAATCAGTGTTTCGGGTAGGCTAATTTTCCAATGCTCGTCTAAATGGTTCCGCACAGTTTATTCAGTGTGACACTGGTGAACACTTACCAGATATTCTTGCCGGGATCACAGTGAGTTCGATGGCTTGGACGCACGATGAGTTGGGCTTGTTCTACACCGTTTACACCGATGTTGATGAATATGCTGCTACGCATGATGGATATGTGAGCAGTAAACGGCTACGGATGAAGTACCACTATTTGGGTACTGAGCAATCAGCAGATGTACGATGTCACCGATGGTCAGAAACGTCACCAGTCGCGTAAGTTTACTGCTCTCCCTCTGTAGATGTTTTATCCGTAATCACTAATTGGAAAATTGCATACAGAAGAAACACTTGTTGACTGTAACTTAATTAATGCACAAGCAAAATTGTTCACTAACCTGTGCCCAACTTATGGTTTACCTCCATGAGATACCAGTATGTTTAATTCCGAAAACCTCTGTTTTGCTCTCCCACGAATTTTCATTGCATTCTAAAGTTCAAGGTTGTCCCTAGGGCCCACTCTTGGTTCTGTTATACTGCTAAAAAATATTGAGTTGTAATTTGCTACCTCAGTATCACATCAATGCCATACTGTGTGCCTCAGTCAGAATCCTATTGTACAGAAAATCGATTGACTTAAAATTCAAGATTTAATAAACTGAATGTTCCTGTGATCAGTTTCAGAGGGTGGAGTGCGTATCTCTCGACGCTGGTAGACTAAATGTGCCGTCAGTAGCATCCACAGGAGCATTACTAAGTGGATTGCCCATCGGTGATCAGGACCTGCAAGATAACACACACTTCATGCCTCATTCTAAGACACATTGTGGACATTTGTTCCACATCCCATTGACATGAGTATTCAATACACTGGATAAAATTTACGTGTATACAACAGGTATTTCACACAGTTAAAGGGATGTCTATCGATCCACTATGGGAAATTTTGATACTGTAGTTGTATGCTACGGCCACATTTCAAGTCCTTAATCAGTAAGCAGTACCAAAATAGGGGCGGAAACTAGACCAAATGATTATTTACGATGTGGGAAGGCTGACTGAATAGCAAACCGCAATAATTTGGTTTCAGTTGTGAATGATAATCAGCGTGTAGTCAGTACACCCACTGAATATCACGGTTGAGTAGGTGGACACTTCAATAGGTAGTTTTCACGTAGGTTCATCGTTTTCGATGAAGTATCATTCATTTATCCTACTTTAAACGCCAACCTACATTGACTTATCATGAACAGCCCGTTTTTAAATAGACTGTGTAATGGCTGAACGTGAAACGACTTCCAGCTGTCTAAGCTTTTACCTAGGTCAGATCTTGGTTCTGCCGGTCTTGTGTGTTCGTGTAGATTAAAAACTAACTAGTAAACACCAGACAGAAGTGAGAATCCGTAGTAGTCTCAGTGCCATGGGAAAGTACGAGCAAAGCTTAGATGTCTTCAAGAAATGAAGGCGATTTCAGTGAAGTATTCAACACGGAATGTCCATGGAACCGCTTTCACGTGAGCATATCGTCTACGATCTACCAAGATCTCTGAGAAGCCCAAAGAACAGAATGGCCACAGTAATGCGATTATCGAGGCATGGCATCTGTGTACATCTTCACATCAAAGATATTAGTGTGGTAAGAATGGACTATTTGTGAGTGGTTGGTCGGAGGCCTCCATTAGGGGTTGAATTAACCCCGGAAACGTGTAAAAACACCGAGGTGTGAAACGTCACTAAATGACGCTTCTCATATGCCGGCAAATGAGTGATAACTACGGATTTCAAGTGCTGTGACTGCAAAAGACGCTTGGCCTGGACAGTTGATCATCATAAGAAATCCGTTGCAAGTTACATAAGAACATAAACCAACGAATGCGAACACTAGTTTGCATAGCTGATATATATCCGACCCGCTGGGCAACAATGCATCGTCATTTGCCTTGATGGTACGTTCCATAGAGTGGCTGTATATGTTTTCAACAGTAGCTTCTACTCCCTCGTTTCACTGGCTTTGAGACCTGATCTCTAGTTTCTAAACATACGGGTCGTGTTATATTACGCATGAACGAGGGTGGAGGTTATATAGCACCGGGATTAGATTTATACAGAAGCAGGTGTTCGCATTCGAGATTTGTTGAAGTACTTACCATCTATGTTAGTTTCCTGAATAGGCAGTGCTTGAGCCTTAAACGTACCTCGTTCATGACTTGAGAAGTATCACAATGGCTGTCAGTCAAAATAAATGAGGCCTTAATCGAAAACTAATTAATGTCGGAGAGTGCTTTTAAAGCTCTGCAATCTGCAATCGAGTGCATCATCCACAAAAAATATTCGACAAATTGGTTTGCAATTCTAGTTTAGACGCTATCCAAAAGATCATACCTAGACATGTATAAGTGAAAACTAATGGGTGCATCTTGGAAAAAACTGCGTATGACAGGCAAAATAGAAGCGCCGACAACGGTGGTTTATAAAAACTCGTAGATGAATTATTCCACAGTTTGTTAAGACAGGGAGATAGATCTCTGATTGTTCTTTCATTTCTCTGTGTTGGTCGATGAAAATATCGATTGGGCGGCTCGTAGTTGTACAGAAAAGATTAACGGAAATAAATGACAATAACAATTAATAATAAATAATAATAATGGAATAACCAAATTTAAATTAAAAAAGTAAAACCATAGTCCGGATTTTTCGCAATTGGACCTCTTTTAAAATATCAGGTCTGCCGAACCGTATATCAGTAACACAATACCAATGCTCATCATCGGCGATGATGGATTCCAGCCTAGAACTGATCGAGAAATCCTATTGGGGCAGTCGATCAACCGGTGCATTTGGTGGATTCCATATGAGACAGCGGAACGAGCGGGCAGCCGAGTCCATATGTGAGATTTCCGAGCTCTTGGTGTGGCTTCGTAGCTCAGCTGGTACAGCGCCTTCCGCTTTTGGGCGTGTTGTTTCTGTCGCTGGTTCCAAACCAGCCGAAGCCTTGACTTTTCGTAAGTGGGTTTCACCTAATTAAAAGCAGACTACAGAGGAGCAAATGACTGCAGTCATGTCACCAACGTACTGCACACCTAATGACCCACAGAACTAGACTAGAAACCCCGGTGAAAAGCTTGTGGTACAGGATGTCTCTCGCACACATGTCGGTCAGTTCATGTTTTGTATCCATCAGTCGAAGCAGCCGTGACCACAGGTTTGGATAAGGCATTTCAGTTTGCACAGACCTCAACTGTGTAAAGGTTTTGTCTGCAAAGTATCTTGCCTATTGCATTTTTCATTTTCATCAAATGACTCCTTAAGCGTTCGTCTTTGTTTTGGTAGGAGATGTGTTAGTGTATGACCCGCAGTGTGGAGCGCTTCATAAGTAGGAAGTAGGTCTCCCTTGGCATGTGTATGATTTGATAATATTCGGATTAACCTTGCTAGCCTCACTGGGCAAGTAGTTCGCCTGGATGATGTAATTTACCTAGTAGCCGTTATCTGAACACTTTCACAAAGTGTCAAGTTTTTCTCAAGATAACGACGACAGACCAGTAGATTCGTTTTCAGCTGTACACGAGTTGTGCAGGTGAACATGTCGGAAAACACTTCCGGGCGGAAGGTTCCAAAAATTCTTTCTAGGAGGTCCAGGGTAATCGTTTTAGCCATGATCGCATAACTTGTAGATAGACGCACTGTTTGAAATTATGCTTCATATCTATGGTTCGCACATTGATGTGTATATCGCCCTTAGCATGGGACTTACTGTGGCTAGCATAAGAAGAATTATCGTGCAGACTACACCGTTTAACCAGAATACATCGAGTACATGTTAAGCTCCATGAGAAAAACGATAGAATACAACTGCAAGATATGCAACTTATTCGAGTATTTCATACGCAAGTTCCGGGTTTCTTTCAAACACTTTCGGAATAAATGTTTACATATTTTTCGACAGAATGTTCGGCAGACGTAAACTTTTCTGTTTTCCGGTCTAATGGTTTGTACAGTCTGAATACAAAGGTATACATGCACCTCAAAACCAGGTTATGATGAGAGCAAAACACAGAGTAAGGCAGTATCAGAACAACCGTGCGCACACAGCTGGATACTTATTGCCGCTACTTCATTGTCAAGTTGTTTCCAGCCTTCAGGACAATGTGTCAGTGTGATTTGTTCCTAAGCCAAAAATGTCTGGCTTATACATCCACTCGAATGCACCTCATTTGTCCTAATCGTCAAGACGACTGCCGGGACTGAAAGTCATCAACACATACAGTGTACTGTTACACATGAAAAAGGAAAGCATCCTGCAAGGTTCCGATAAGAATATTTGTACTTTAGATAGTTTAATTTCGTGAAGTTGCTTGTATATGGACACGAATAATTCATGTAACCTTACGACACAAATTGTCAAAGCAAATGGAACAATTAGCACATGGGTTCCAGCACAAACTACGTACTATCTGCTTCATACAATTTTTCCGTTCGGCATACACCTAACTCACCAACTTACAGCCAGCTGGGACACAGTACTTGGCTTGACTAGAATAGACACGAACAGGTGTCGGCGTGACGACAGGGTAGAACTCGTGTAACGAAGTTAGACACAGTTTCGTATTTTGGTTCCTCTTACTGGCAGTAGTTTGACATTTGTTGGATTACATCAGTAGGACGTAGTCATGCTCCAACCAGGAGTGGATTTTCAAACCCAGTGTTTTGAGATAGCTATGGTGACCACTGAGCTGACTGTCGGACACGACTAAATCAGCATGATTAAACATTTTGCCACAGTCATTTCTAATTTACACACAGGTTCTCCAACTGTCACGGAGGCAGTAGGTGTGTCCTAAACTCAGATTGGTAGGCACATGATCAGGACTTATTGGTCAGTTTGAAACGCTTGATATTTTTAGCTCGCTGGGTCAGAGTCTTGTAACTACGATGTGAAAATCGGGCACAAGACATACCATTCAGGAGGAAACCGCGCTAGCTACTGCTTCAGTGGTCTCGCATTAGACATTTACGGGTAACCGCATGTGAACGCCCAGCCAACGACTACAAGGTCGTATTTGTGTCCCAGCGATACACTGACTCCTGTTCGTCTGGTGTGCGGCTAGACAAAAGTTGCCGTCGTGTTCGTTTCTCTAGCACTCCGTCCTTGAAGAATTACAGTATCTTCTGTCGTACTTTGAGTAACTTCCTAAATAAAGCAAACTTAAAGAACTATCAGCTTTTATGTATTCGACTTGCAACCTGTAATGTGTGACAGTTTCAAACAATCTGTGTTTAGGGAGACGAATTTGGTAAACTGAAATCTCATTGAATCTGGTAGAAGATTAGGACGGTTGTTCTAAGCACTATTCTCTACTTCCAGGTCCTTAAACGATTTTTCATTGTGGATTCTAGATTGCATCAACATGTCCCAGAAAATGACTACCTTTGTGCAAGTTGTTCACTATCCCAGATGAACTACTGTATCATCGTAACTATTATTCACAATACACTTCCAATTGTTTAGCCATCACAACTACACCAGAGATGAACTGTGATTTTGAAATAGCATTTTTCATACATCTGATGTTAACTGTCTGTTGAATATTGTTTTTATTCACGACAGATTTGCGGAGGTCACACATTGTGGTCGCTATTTGTTAGTCACAGTATTCAACGCTCGAAAAACCCGGAATAAACTGTACTACTTTGACTTGCAGGAAAACGATATTAAAAGTAGGTTCCCTGCTAATAGCCGATTGATTGTCGGTATAACCCCGGAATATAACTGCTGCAAAGTTGACTATTTCAGAATTCAATATGATACCACATGTCGTAGAATGTTCATATTCATTTCTAACTAACGGTAGTCATTACCACTCACAAGAGCAAAATAATTCGCGGTACCAGTTATCCTTAGCCACTCAATAAAAGCCGTCAACATCGATCGTGAAAAAACTACAAAGACACTTCGGTGTGAATTCCATTGAACATGGTTAATCTGCTGGTCGTCTATTGTCATCTACAATCTCCAAGTATCGTTTCAGCTTGCTCGTCACAATTATCAATGGCTTCATGTACTTCCATGAGTCTTCGTCTCAAGACACTACTCATTCGTTGAGAGTGACATCTACAGGGAGTCTGAGATGCTTTCTCACAACGCAGGAAATTAACCTACCATACCCGAATGTTTGTTTCAGACAGAGACTCAACAGAGGCGTGCCTGTTGAGTGTGACTATGAACGGAGCAAGATCTTGGCGGTTGAAACATACGCATCCTTCATTTGTACTGGTCTTTTTGTTTTCTTCGCTGAGTTGGGATGTCAAACCGCAGTTCGTGGGTCATGTGTAATTCTTTGGAACTCAGGTTGTTACACAGAATCAGACGTTCTGAGTGTTTGCGCTCACTAACATTCGGTTGAGGTCCTCATATATATGTGCTTGTTCACGGTGTGCGCAGCGTGCAACTGGTTAGTACCATACGAACATTTCTGTCAAAACTTGCAAGAAAGAAGCCTTAAGGAATGAAAAGTTAGTATCCGTGGACAGTGGCGGCTAACTATGAAAGGTCTCAGCTAAGTTGCGGTTCGAAGACGTTCACGATAAGTCTTGTGTTTCTTGATAGTCCTCTTATATGAGTAGCTTCTCCGAAACAGTAGTACAACTATTATACGTGTGTATCCTGTAATCCGTCAACAAATTTTTCCATACTTTATTTCAGCCCAATTTCAACTGAACCCAGTCGTGGAGACCTTTGATGCGCGGTACATATATGTGCATAATAACCAGACAAAATTCATTATTCTGACGGACCTCAACGCACCCATGTTTAGATTGATGATTATCGATTTGGTCAGTCCAATTTGTGTAAGTTTCGTCTCATGGTTAACTATAGTTCACATCTCGCCTTTATGTACAATGATTCACCATACATTTGGGGATGATGAATATGAACAGTTAAATTACACCAGTCATGAATAGTTAGTGGAAAGGGGTATCAGGACAATCGATAGTGTTCCATGTGGACTAAGGTCTACTGAAGTACTTTTCTCACCGGCATCATTGTACTATACAGTTGTGTTGTTATATTTATGGTCGCAATGAATCACGTGTCACCTCATTCCGTTCTTTCGGGAAGCCATTTGTGATCTTGACGGAGAACGCAAATAATTGGACAAAAGTATCATGAATTGCGCATGAATTAATTTTTTAATAGGAAGTATGTTAAAACCAGGAGTGGGTACATTAGGTTTGTTATAAAATATGAATAATTAGGTTAAAAATGATGCATTGTCCGTCTACATTATCCATGATATTTAGCACAGAACAGTCAGCTATTTCCCTGTGGAGTGTCATTTCTATAACAAACCGTTGCTGGCGACAGTGTACATCTCGGTTATTGTGGGGCCAGGGTCTTATAAACTTCAGTAAAATAATTCACACCTAACGGAACCAGCAGATCACTGCTTGGAAAACCCCAGGTATTCCAAGGTCAATTTGTTGTGTCAAAAATGAACAGTTGGGTCATTAATTGGTCACAGACTGTACAGCTTGGAGTGTAAACTTGAAGTTGCAGGCATTCGGACTGTCTAAACCACTGGATTTGTGAGATTTTAAAGTTTACACAAGCCACCGCATACAAGTGGGTGTCACACTGACTTGCTCTCGAAACTGAGAAGCACAGAGGCAGAAACGGGCGAGAGCCAATAACTATTTGATGAGAGTGCATATACAAGCAGCGGTTGGTCAAAGAGATGCTAGTATTAATCAGTGTACGTTATTAGTGTTCGTCCGGGGTAAACACTGTGAATCAAATTGCTGGTTATTTTGTGTCAGACGTAAAAGTTCGAGGTAATCAACGACCCCGATTCTGGCATTTTCATCCCTATATATACCGGTAGCTTGTGGACCTAGATACGGGCGTACTATTGGCAGACCCCAAAAAGACGCTTCGAGCGTTTAATTGTACCAGCCAATTGGTGTCACTCACTGGATTTTCGCATGTTTCCCCTAATCGGCTGAGTCTCAACTCCAAAACTACTTGTACAGTACGTAGACGGATCCACATGCGCAGTGTGATAAAGGCCGCACGTGGACGCTTAGTAAAGTTGTTTTTTTTTAATACTTGAAATACACATATTTAGTGTGTGAGTCAAGCGTCATCTCACGAGGCCGTCAATAAAAGGCTGATGATTGTGCCCATGTTATGATCCTTGCATTGTTCATCTGCTGATTTGTCGAACCTCGACATGACTGTTCTGTGGGGATGACTGAATGACTTCGTTTGGCTTGAATTACAGGAGACACATCTCGATCTTACTGGTTGCCCACTGAGACTTGTAACACTGTCCATGCAATGAACGTGAAGGATGTAAATTCATCACACAAACATACTGTTTGGGCATACCTAACAACCACTAAGAGAATTCACGTCGATTTACTCTGTTCTAATCGTGATTGGAATGCGTCAGATCATATAGTAACATCTTCATACCTAACCGAAGTAGTTCAGCATTACTAGGAAAATCGCTCGCCTGGAAACGTATTCACTGACAAGAGTAGAACTACACCTGACGAAGTATGCACGTTCCAGCGAAAATGGTAGATGACAAATAAACATGGATGAGCATAAAATAACACTTTCTAAACTGTTACGGTATCCTCAAGGCCAAGAACTAACTTCAGGTTAGCTGGTCATATACACATTAGGCGTTTCTGCGAATCTGGTACATGTCACCCTCCAGCAAGCGTTGCAGATATCGAACCACTCACCAGAGGTCGGGGCGTCAATTAGTTGTCACGTATCCAAACTCCGTGTGTCCGACACTTCCGTAGACGTGGTGTCATAAGAAGTTAAACCAACTGACATGAAAAAGTAGAACACGTCAGTGCTCCAATAGATGTAGTTGGGCATCTAGAGATTGTTAAATATTTCAGGAATCTGGAATTGTTGTTACGCATTACTTGGGATTACTGATGGATGTTCTGCAAACGAAGCAACACAGAACGTCCACGATATTTGTGACTAGCTGAATACCTCATGACTCACTTCTGATGTCCACTATTGTTGGAACTCAATGCACGTGAGTGAATTCTAAAGCTTCGGCCAAGTGAAGCGTCGTGGTTGAAGTGTAGAAAAACAAACAAGACCATTTCAATGAGGCAGTGAAAGCCACTATGGAATGACTAACATGTTTTTGATCCGAGTATTGACACTTCGTTTAATTTGGTGTTGAGGTTTGCTGCACGTGGGAACTGTTGGCGGGATCTTTGTGCTTATAAAATGCATTTCCAAGAGCATGCTACCAATAGACTTTTGCTGACCGTAAGTGACCATGTGTGATGGCAGTAGAGATGCTGAAACTTTCTTTACTGCCATTCATTTCGTTAGCTGGACGGAGAATGAAATCTGCCCTGGTCGAAACATGCCTCAATTCATATTGCGCATTATATAAAGAGTTAACTAATTTCCTCTAGGGACTAAGGCGTTTGTTATTTCACTCGTAACGTGTGCTCTATCAAACTAAGAAATCTGGAAAGGATTTTAGCCTGTCAGGGGTACAAGGTTGAAGTGATGTACGCCTCAGCTAGTGAATTGGCGTACGTCTTGAGACCAACATGAAGGAGCTTGAATTCCAATACTCCACGATAATCGTGACAACCATTCCAACTCGGTTTATCAAAGCACTACAGCAAAACGGCAGTAGGAGGTCTTTTGTAAGTTTTTAGCATCGGGGTTCACCGCCTGATTCATCTTTCACATAGGTTTTTCGGGAAAAATTTCTAACACTTTTCATCCACTTGTCACCAAAGCTGACCATTGACGGCTAAGTAGTAAAAAATGTGATACTGTAATTTTGGCACTGAATACATTTGTACAAGTTATCAAGCTTACTGTGACAATTTCTCTCATACAAGTATGAGAAAACATTGATCAAATGCATCTCAATGCATACAGAACAACACGATGAGATCAAACGCCTTAGAAGAAAACGGAGCGACTTCATTGTTGACTCATATTTATGCTGCGGTCAAATAAGAGTTGTGTTAGTCAGACACGTGGTGGCTGTGCAACCGTAACAATAACTATAAACAGGAAGTGAACAACATGTTAAAGGCAGTCTCAGTAAAGTTGGTTTCTGGTGTTAGTTTGAATATGAACCTACTAGTGTTGTTGACGGCTACCTTATTTGTGCTTGGCCTGACTAACCACTTACTCTAGAGTGTTCGTATGGTGAAGGTGTACTTATGTTGTCAACCACGGATCAGCAGTACTTGACGTTAACGAAAACATACCGTTGATTATTCACTTTCCAGTACAGTTTGATCCATCGCGAGTAAATATCTGACATGTTTCTCTCGAACCTGTTAAATAACAGAATTATATCACATTACTCCGAACTTGCACCTATTCTCTAATTCGGATATTTTGACTGTTCAACAATACTCACCTCTGAAAGGAATGCCCTCAGTTTGCATCGATCTTCGGAACCAGTGGAAATTGTGCAAACTTGGAATGCCGATGAGAAAACGGTTTTCTAAATTCATGGTTGTTTACATGCCTCGATTGACGAAATTTTAAATGCAACTCTTGTCCTTGATAGCGTGACTACCCGACAATTAATAATCACATTCCAATGGTAATCAACGCAAACAGGTTAAATCAATACTTCGACACATATTGTGAGGCGTAGTGTAAAAGCTTAACTCATTGGCCGTTGTCAGAGCCTTGTCACCTACTGCCACCGTTCCGCCTGTGTTAGTTATATTCTGCTGTTTTGAGGTGAAACCAAACACGTCATGTGTATTCGCTGTTCGATCGCATCGAGTGATATCCAAGTAAATCAGCTTAACTGGTTGGATGGGTAGATGCAATTGTATGTGCTGAGCAGCTGCTTCTGAGTGAAATGTTTGAAAAGCATCTCGGATACACGGTATTCAGAGCATTGATGTCTTTGAGAAGCACGCACAGAGAGGACTGAATGCTTCCTAAAGTTCAGTCAGCTTCTTTAGTTGGGATACCTCAATAAGATGGTTGGAGAAGGTAGATTTAATTGGCTGCAGTACGGCAGACTGAATGTTGGTGAGATCTTGATGCCTGGGGTGTGCGACATAAAGTTGCTATTCAAGTAGGCCTTTTGTATTGCACTATCAAATACCACTCGAACGGGCGCTTGGTGGTTTAATGAGAGACAGCTGCACCATCAAGGATTCTAGGGTGCATTACCTAAAGGAACCGCAGATGCTGTGTGTCGTAATCGCATGACTATATGACACTCCGGTGAATGCAACCACAAATGCGGTGAGCATCTCAGATTGAAAATTCATCGACATACACATAGGCTACCATAATCGGAGAGAAGGCAAACGTGTTAAACTCAAGTTATCCAAGTAGATTAACCAGAAATTTCCATCGTTTGGTGACTTACCCATATTTACCTTCAGGAACCCGGATCATGGAAGCCTTCCACCGTTTCTTTACAGCTTTATTAATGCATCATACTTCTTGCAAAATATAATTTGCTTTTTCCCCAACCGTACAGAGAAGACAATGGCGCACATTCCTACACTGAACTGCTTTGTGTCCTGTATTTCCAATATCTTTCTTCCTACTCTAGACCTCTCAATTTATGTCTGCTTTCTGCTTCTATGGGGTAAGCAATTCAGTTTAATACTGACCTAAAATCTGACCAATCAGCGTTAGTTGACTGAATCATGCAGATTTTCATTCAGATTGCCTCTTAATCTTACTTCTTTGAGCTTGCATCTTGCATGCGTGACTGAAACTACGAACAATAAAGCACAAGCCTTTCTCAGTGAATGTTTGAGTAGAAATTCTGATTTCCGCCGGTGTGGCCGACTAATCTAGAAAAATATTCAGGCAACCGTGTTTGTGTGTCTATATGATGTCAAGTTGTGGGACCGGTAAACGTTTGTTTACGGCAACAAACAGTGGACCGCAGTCGGAGCATGCTGTAGGTGCTATGTTTGATGACGAAATAACGGTTACATGCCGATAAACATAAGGCACACCACCCTTACTACAGGAAGTTGAAAAAGTTTCATAAACCACTCGAATGGTGCTCAATCATTGATATGGCCATTGAGGCAAGCGACTACATGTCATAAATGTAACACGTCATCTCACCACCGTGTTAAATTCATTAGGTATTAGTCGCATGATTCAATATGAGGGTTTCTGAGTCTATGCCAAACTTTAAGGGAGCAGCCATGATTTGCGAGGTTCAGTAAACCCCATAAAAGTCCATCTCATGTACAACAGCACATGTTGATTAGTCTGGCGCTACCGTGGAGCCATAAAAATCATAATCGTCTATTCCTTTCAGAGATAATTTTTATGATATACTCTTGTTCACAAGATTCCTTCATTTTTCTCTTATCTTGCAATGAATGAATTACGTTCTAGAGGTTTCTATTAAGTGAGTCACAGAGACGGTAGATGGTTTGTCTAGGTGAAATGCCTTAACAGCCGAGCTTTTGTTAAGTCATATTTTGTACTAGTGTTATCCTGCGTTTTTCGTTCGCAAGAAGCATGCTATATTATGATGAATGGTGGAATTTGAACACAGACGTCAACTTTAGTGAGCAGGTTTCATTCCACTCCCTTCCTATTGGTGTCTAGCTATGGTTCGATCTTCTCTCATCGGTTCTGTGGCAGTTAATCCTCAATATGAACCACCACTGTTGAAAAAAATGGTAAATTACTGATTCGTACATACTCTGGTTTTTGACGAGGACTGTTTGACACTGTCCTCATTGACAACCTAATTAACTTTTAACCGGACTAACTTTGCCACTGCCTGTCATCCTTATGGTAATCAAGCACGCGTTCCCGGTTTATACCCATTTCATCATGTGCTCATACATTTATCCCAGTTTGTGTAACGTACCTGACGAAACGACCGAGATTTTCTTGCCAGTTACATTTCATATTACTCGACTTGCGCACTTTAGTTCCATCTAAAGACGTAACCTTCTAGATGGAAAAGTCGTTGTGAACTGAGACTTTCCAGTTTTGGGATAAATGCAAAATAGTGATGCTCTGCAAGACATCCACATCACTAGAATGACAGATTTCTGCTCCCACTGAGGATGGTCGCGCTACTGAGAAGCACACAGTATTGCTTGTGTAGTTGGCACCCTCTCGCTATTTATAAGAATCGTTTCACTTTCCAGGTGGCCGTAATAAAATTGAGTTAATCCAACTGTGGTCACAACCATATTTTTTGTGCTAATTTAAAACCTCGTGTGGTGAGTGCAAGCCAGATTTGCACAGCACATCGACGAACAGACATAGTCTACTTTGATCAACACACAGTTGACGAAGGACGTTCTCGATATACACGCTTGCTGTCCAATATTCTACTGCCAAAATTCCGATAGTTATACTGAGCCATTAAATAGTACTTAATCCTTAGGAACTCCGCTACTTAGACATGGGTCTATCACATAAAGGGCAGCAGACTCGGACTTAGATCTCCCTCATCTTAGTAAATTAATGTGCTTGACCAAAAATGCAACCCCCGGAAACTTCTATCGTATATGTGAGTGACTAACTCTACTGAAGTTTCTTTCGTTTTTCTCAAGGTCCGTGTGCAAGATAGGAGATTGTCAGGTCAACCCTACATCCATCACCGTGAGTTGTATGAACAGAAATGGGCGAATTCGGCCAGTCAGCCTGTATTGCTAACAATCACAGATTACGACGATTGACGATGGACAGAACCTCTGTGGACAACATCTCTAGGCTTTGCAAAATTATCCAATATTTTTAAACCAACGAAAGAGATGTCCTTGGAGCATTTGTTGAAATACGTATAATTTTCTTTAAGAAGGGTTGACCCAATTAACCGAACCCAATCAAATACAAACTAAGGTCATTCACAAACGCAGAGCGGTCAGTTATTTAATCAGTAACCTGCGGAAGAAGCACGTTGCACAGAATGACAATTTGATTGGTTTCCATGGGAAATGTGGCACAGTGAATGAGTTTACCTGAAGAGGTTCACTGATCCACTATCTTAAACTGATATGCTCCGACTGAATGGTTAATGAGACACATCCAGTGGCCACAATCAGTGCTTAAAAATGACAACTCCGTGCGGTTGCATTCACTGTTCGTATTAAAATGAACCTGGTTTTTACGACACTGCGATATCCGTTATGTTTTTTCAGAAGATCATACAACAAACGCCTTGGGCATGAGGGGTCAACTAACCAAAGTGATTGACCGTAATGTAATCAACTACTGAATCACATCTGTACTTGTTTACCTGTCGTTTAGGCTACCAACTTGCAGCTCCTGGTCTTCCTTATTACAAACAAACCTCGACAGCTTCAAAGGGCATAGTAAAGATGAATATAACACTAATTTCCCATAGTTATAACGAAAGACGCTCCAGTCGAATGCCTGACCTACATTCAAAATTTTCTACTCACCATTGAGTGATATTAGCAAGCTGAATTTAAAAAAAAAACTATTTATAATGCTGAGAGCATCTTCTTCACATTTTTACGACTGAAGGACGAATGGATGGAGCTGATACCCGAAGACCCGGAGGCCAAACTGGAACACGTGCTGTACTGTCACGAAAATCGATTAGTTATTAGTCGCCTGAAAGTAGCCAAGGTGAGTTGGAATGCCTTTATTCCATACACGTGATTGTTACATTTTGTGGAAGTAAATTAATTATGTGATTGGCTTTGCATTTTGGTAGTTCATAGGTTTCTGGGTTCTGTGAAGAATTCAGTCAAAAGTGAGCACGGAGTAGCCGCCAAGTATTCTCTGCATGTTTACTTTAATCTTCTGTGGTTTCTTTAAGAATGTTGCATGAGAATATATGCATATCTCAGTGGTCGCAACAATGGTGTGGATCTAAACTGTATCTCGTCCTATCCAAACAGCCAAACAGTCACACCTACAAATTCATTGTCAGAGAAAACATAAACGAGACCCTGAAAGACCGAAAAGTACGCTGTGAAGGCTTAATAAAGCAGACGGTTACTGGGCATACATTCATTGCGTCGTTTTGGATGTTCACGTTGTAGTTTGATCTCGCTGAGCCCGCACAATTATACTGTGTTGATGATGAATTATCGAAAACAGTTGTTCGTCACGGTTTTTCTTCTACAAGACCCTGGATTGGTGATCACAATGGTCGATACCATTCGGAATTCATCGAGATCAACCCCGTTCCGTCATATATCCATTTTGCTTCAGGCAGCCCAGCAGCAACACTTTGATTTTTACTCTGCGGTCGTTGTGTACACTAATTGAAGACCGTTCTCAACTTGGTTGTCTGCTGTTTTCTGGAGCTGTTCTCCGATAGTTTTGTTCCAGTGAAAAACGCTAACTCTTCGAATCCGTTGCTGGTTTTGTTTGAATGTGCAGTGCTTGATTACTGGCAGCTACCTCGTACGTTCACTACTTCTAGTCCCATCCAGAATAAGCGGAAACCCTACTCTTTTGAACGGGGCATCCGGAAGTGTCTGGAATCGTACAGTAGTAGTGTTAAATGGCAAAGTCATCAAAATAAAGTGTATATTTGACATTCTACTTCTGCGTGTGATAGTGTCTGATCAACTTGCACTGTGAGTGACGTGATGTAAAACACGATAACGGTGTATATATATTAAGACTGCTTTTTGTATGCTCAAAAAACCTGAGCACTACTCGTGGGTAAATGTGACCCCAAATTCAGTTATCACGATTCAGTCATTTTCAAATCGCCATCAGTGGAAAGGATGTAGATCAGCCCGCTCGTCTGCTAGTCACTAAGAGTCTTGAACTCTGTCCGGAAAAGGATAGACTCTACTTCTAAACTCTCCTAAAAACAACAGTATTCATGTTCGGTATCTCACTTTGACACTGACCAATGAAAGACTGCCACAAGTGTGCGTGAGGATGACTGTTTTACGACAACGACTTCTGTTTTCTCATTAGTGAATTGCCTAAAAACGTAATTTTGCAACAGGTGATATCTCAAACCACAAACAAGTTAGGAGAAATGAAAACCTATATTTTTTAAGACATCCGCTATATTCCGAAACTTGGAACCACCTCATCTTCTGAATGATGACTCACTTAAATGTGAAAATAACAATTGCAAGCCTCTTCTGTTAGCGGTTAAATCCATGACGTTTGGTAAAATGTGTGACTAACACTGTCTGCGTTTATTCATAGCTACTGAGTGAAGTCAGTGAACGATAAAATATGTGGTCAGGTGGTAGTCCTTTGAAAGCGAAGGTCGGTCGAATAATCCTACCGGAACACAGGCTTTGAAAGATAAACCATGCAGTGCGAAGGAGAAAGCATCGTCTACCAAGTCGTGCACTAGTTTTCGATTCAGCACCTCAGCTGAGGTAAGTGCGAAGTAGCCGCTCGATAATACTTGAAAGTAAACAGAAAACAGCAGTTGGGAAAGGCGTTTTGTGCTCACCTCCACAACTACAGTTCTCGTTATCTGCCACTCCTCTGGCTGGATCAATTATTAACTGATCGGATTCATTGGTGGTATGAGTTTTCTGCTAAGTCTGGTTAATGTAGAGGGACACTGAAAGCTTCAAGAAATTTGGCCCCAGAATTGTTCCTTGGCTCCATCTGTAACTCTGTTCTTTGGTTTCACAGTCATCATAGAATGTGCACAGAGGTCCCTATCTCCAAAATTGAAATAGTCTTATAACTTGATGCATGTCTGGTTTCAAAAAATGCCCCACTCAAGCTTAAGGGTTGCATCTACAAAATCTGAGGCCTAACAGGTTTAGCATATAAATGCGAAACTTAGACAAGTTGGGCTGATCACATAAAACAGTGTGCTCTTTCCCCACGGATACCTACAACGGCTTTCAACGGTACGCATTGAATGGCATCCTTCAGCAATTAGTAGGAGGTTACGTGACGGGATTTCAATTAATGGATTCAGTGTTGCTTAATCCTTTAAACTGTTACCGATCTACGAAAATATAGATAGTTAGGCAAAGTGTCAACGATACCAACTCGTTGTATGCCGTTGGCTTGAATGGAAGATGACCGATAGATTGTTCTGTGTTAACCTTGGAGTCGTACATTTGTGATTTGTCCTAGTGACCTACATATTCATTGAGAGGAAGCAGTAGGAGACTAAGCGGTGACTAAGAGTGTTTAGTGACCTGACTGTAAATGTCGCTAAACTGAGTCGTCTGCGGAGTTTTCACACGCAATGAAAGTCGGCAGTTAAGGCAGAAAGAAAGCTCTTGTTTTCAGTTCTCTTATTTGAGGTTGAATGCAAAGATTTCAAGAAAAAGGCCGAGACCCTTTTAATTGTTGGATGTTTAAGCCACCGCTATATGATAATTATCCACTCGTTTGAACCGCCGATTCATTGCTATTTTGGACGATGTTGATAGTGTTGTTGTTCTTGATGATGTTTATGATGATGATGAGGAGGAGGAGGGGGGGAGGAACATTACGTCAGCTATCTGGATGCATGAAACGATTAGCTACCTGGGTTTCCAATCTAAGATCTGCATATGTTTCATCAAACATTTCTGACCAGACATCAGGACACGATAAATTGGCGTCCAAAGTTGTGATAGGGTTAAGGATACAGAAACACTGTTAAGCTGCTTACTTTGTCATTACGTAAATGGATCGTTTATCTGTTTTTTTGAAAATGCACTGACGAAATGTAATATTGTATTTATCTACATAGGGCATATCTATCGCATACTCACCTACAAAGAAACTGACGCTTTATCAATATGCTGGTTACATTCTCCACGTTCGAATATTCTCGGGACTTTCCGTAAATGCCCCGTGTTGTGCTTTGCCGGTCTCACACAATGATGGACGGAGATTCAACAAGAAAAGTTTAATATTATCTGTTCCACTTTCAGACTAGTGCAGATGGTTAAAGCCTATTGTTCATTCTGCAAAACATTTCAGAGTTAGACATAAAATAACGGACTAGACCGAAGCAGGACAGAAGACTGTAGCCTAATAAAGGAGACGATTGGAATAAAATTCAGGTGTTGGGGATATAACGAAGGTGGGACACTAGCTGCGTTACGAAAGCGATAGTGTACAAGAAAGGATGGCCTTTTTAATCCACCCCTTTGTAAAGATGAATTTAACTCTGCCTTTGGTACAAAGTCATGATAAAAGAAAGACGTGAAAAGATGATAACGTTACCATGCACTGGAAAGAGAACTAGTGAAAAGAGTTGTCCAGGCAGAGACATGTGAAATATGTTTTGCACTAAGGTCACATGGAACACATCGCAACTTGCCTTACCGTTCATCTCATTGGCATAACAGACTGAGGAAGTCATCCAGACAAATCAAGTGGCATATCAAGTTAGCGTCAAGTGTGGGATAGTGTAAAGCTGCTCGGTTTCCGATCACTTAATCCTCTGAACGAAATATTCTTGACCCCACCCCAGTGGACTATTGGTAAATAGATATCACGTAGTTTGCAAACATTTTTCCTGAGCTTTCTCTTGATATAGTTCAGTAATCTGCGCATCTAATTTTAGCGTACACTTTTCTACCCTGATCATATTGGGCGCGTTTTACATCAGCTCACGTACAGCTTTCCATTCCATCCCATTTGAAGTTAAATACATAACCCATCATAGGTGGTTATGAGAGTAAGGAGAGTGAGACTGATTTAAGAAGACAAATGGTTCCAGAGCTCGAATCCGGTCACTTTGTCTCATCCTTGGGCCTACCCATATTATATTTATCTATTAGGCTCAGTCTTTGATTTGCTTTTAAAGTGTTATTTGTTTTAATCCTCGCTTGGTTATACATGTGCTACTACGTGATACTGTTTCATTTGCAACAGTTTACCCAGTCGACCTGACCCAACATTGGGGCAGCACATGTACCATTAACTTACCCCCAAGAAACCGACTGGCTACCGAAATGTGATCACATTCGATCCACAGTCTGTTTGCAGTGCTAACCTGCGCACTCAGTGACATCTACTCACCCGTATTTTCTCCAAGTACGGGGGCGTATAATTCCTTCCTTAAGTACCACAAGCCATGGCCACTCCTCAGTGTATATGTATTCCGAGTTTCCACTTCCCCTGGAATTGAAATTTTCAACGTCGTAGGAACCACCAGGGCCTTATATAAATTATAAACACTGCATGGAGTGTACGAACAGACCATGACGCGGACTTTACCAGTACAGCTGCCGCTTAGACATGCGGCTCAGAAACTTTCTGGCTCTACTTTTTAACACGAATACGCCCTTGGTCACTTTTGAAAAGAATACAGGACCGAATGAACTCGACGCATTCTCTCCTAATCCCCTTCTTGTTACAAAATATAAGTCACTAGGCTAACTCAAATATTATCTTGCAGCTCACTAGCATAACACAATAGTCATCTTTGCGAGCTTCGATACAGCACTCAAGTTCACTTGAAACATCGCCATCAACACTGTACAACTCAAAGGCGCTTGTCACTGAACTGAAGTTACACACATTCTTCCGAGTGAAATTCAGAAAAGCTCGCTCGCCTTTCATCCCCACGATACCTTTGGTGGATGCTATGGGAGGCCTCACTTAGTTACCTTTCGGATGAATTTCCCTGTTGAAGCGAGCGACGAAAAAGCTTGGATATTCAGTTAACTGCCACCATTTAAAACTTTGATGTGGGTTGTACTAAACACGAACAAAGTAGTTTATCGACGAACCTGCTTACATTCAATACAGAGACACGGGGATGTCTATAGAATGCAACTACCTCGGCGACAAAATTGCGATGTTTAAGTAATTCCCCCAAATACATTTTAGCCTATCCGACCGACCGACGAACAAGTATTTGAAAGTCCCAATACGTCTACATAACACTGCCATTCACGGAGATGTCACCCAGTTCGACATTTCCAGATTGTCACAGATTACTTTGTGTAAAGCTACTCCCCACTTACACCTCACACGTTCAACCATTCTTTCCACAATGCAGTGCTTTCCAGATGGTGACTCCAAGTTCCAGCAGCATCGTAATAGTTCATCTCATTCATTGCACTGTCACGTCCTGCTAACAGTTACTATCCAATCCAACTCCGGTGGCGGATCGACTCACTGGTCACCAGTACTTCAGCCGCCTCCACTGACAAATCACATCTTAACACCTTCCTCACTCATGAGCACAAATCCTCCGGTTTCGCACCACAGACGTCACGACCCACCAATGGTTCAGCCGTCAAACTGTGAAGCAGACCGACCCGACAATAAACACTGTGTCACTAATCAGTCGGTCTTGCTGTAATGCAACACTCTCTGTCAATCACTCAACGAAATTCCACACAAGAAGCATAGTTCTGTCATGAAGGCCGGCAAATACTCTGTCACTCAGTCAACACAGAATCGCTCTTCCATCTACACCCGTGAACGATTTCCCCTGAGCTGACAGCCACCTGCCACACACAACCGAAGTTTCCATTTAGGCAACCAGTGGCCTAAACGAAGTCCATGCCGGTGGGCAAACAGCCGGTGAGCAAAAGCATAAATGGTTGACTGTCACAAAACCACCGGTTACTTGAGGTGGTCAATATCACGGTGTCAATAGTATTGTGGAACACCAGTTTCAGTAACCGTCCATGCGTTCCTAGACCCCCAATTACAGGGCGCCTGCCAGGGCAACGAAGACGCGGACAAACATTCTACAACAGCCACTGTGAATGCAGTACCGAAATATATACAACCTACACAAGAAGGGTCGTAGGGATGTCACGCTCACTGCCTTTGATGGGCTATGACTTGCCAACACCTTTAAATTCGACAGGTTGGCGGACTGTTGGATGACTGTAATTTAAAGTGAATAGATTAATGAAGTACTCTCCGTTCATTGCCTTTTCTTTGGTAGCATAATTTCAATATCCCCACTACTCCCTCTGAAGTCTAAAGCCGGCGCCTAGAAGGTCCCTCATACACTTGAACACCGCCCTGATAATCAGTATCCCAAATTCAATGTTCCCCGTAGTATCTTCGGGTTGTCGCCTCGTTTCCACTGCTTCTGTTATTACCCGTGGTTTTTGCATTGTTTTCCCCGACCTTTGGTGACGTCACTTCACGGACGTACCACTGTGTTCACCAAAACTGCCGTGATAGCCGTTTGGAATGTTTTTCCACTCTCCATTGCAATCTTCGTTAAAAAATACTTAGGGAAGTGATCAGTACCACTGCCATTCGCTAGTATTGTCAACTCTGACGCTCTCCATCATACTTCCTATGATTCTCCCTCTAGAACCACTACTGCGCACGGAGCTTTGTCGACTATATGTAACTTCGTTGAGCACGTTTACCTATCTAGTACTTCTTCTTTCGTAAATCCATTCTGCTTACTTCGTCGGTAAGTAAATCGAAGAGACCTTGTCTCACCCTATCTGTTCATTCTAACTTTTGCATAGCGCCACATATCCCTCGATGATTCTCCTTTCTCGACCTGAACTCTCGGAGCTCCCTTGGTTACTTGAGGTGCTCATATTTTGTCAGATTATTCATGGACTTCATCATGGAAAATGGTCGCCTCCCCTTCAAATGTACGAACAGCATTGCGATGTCCACCACTTCATGCCTGAAAAAAGGATGACAAGATAGTTGGCTCTGGCAATTTTAAAATATGTGATACAGAAGAAATGTAGACACAGAAGATTACCAACTTATTTGCAGCAACTGTTCACGGAAAAGATTCGGCCACAATACTTGTGCTGTGGTTTGAAAGGCGCTCCATTTGAATCGATCTACTAATTTTGGCGAATTTGCTTTCTCCGGTTTGTTAAAATGGACGTTGTCACTGTAAGAAACAAGGACGCTTAGGTGCGACTGATATCATAAAGTTGCCATTAGTACACTGAGAAACGCGTGAGAAATTCAGACCCAAGAATCAAAGCAAGTCGGATGGATTACTATGGGTCGCTCAGCGTCCTAACGGTAATCCTGTAGTATCGACTGCACCTAAGCGTTTTATCGATCACAGAAGTCAGTTCTTTTAGAGTTTTATGACGGACATCAGATTGAGGTACTAAAATCCATTGAAAACTTGAGTTGACCACAAGGCTTCATTGTTTTGGAGTTGTCACGATTGCCTTTCCTGTTCGTGGGTCATTACAGATAATTCTCACCGGTGAAGATTATTGAAAATCACATATGGAGTCTCGGTAGTAGTCAGTACTTCAAGTTGATCACCAACCACATTTGACTACGGGCTTCTCGTTCAGGGAGACACTACACCCAAGGTTCGCTCTTACTAGAGTTCATAAGTAGTGCATATTTTCGTCTAGACTAGATTTTGCACTGAGACTACCGTCCCTGTGAGACCACCGTGTTATCCACAACATCAATAATCTCACAATAAACATAGCCCTATCCAAGCTCTCGGATAGTGCCCTGAGTGAACAGTTTCCAATTGGTTTAATCATTATGAAAACAGGCTAAAAGGAATCGCTTTGTTCAATTTAGTCGATAAACCCCTGATCGGGACCACTTATTTAGATTGTAGTTGTTGTCTTCATTGATCCAGCTAAGCATGATATAAAACATTATGTGAACCACCAGAACTAACTGGAGCAGATTTGAAGCAGATTTTCATGTAGCATATCACATCACTCAAACACGTAATCAAAAGCGTTTAAACTTGTATTACAATGACTATAATAGATCGTAAAAGACACTCTACACAAATAAACTAGACGAGGCTATTTGCGACAGAGATTTCATATGCCGTCATATCTTGACCACACCGTCACCAAGAAAAGGTGAGCATGTACCAAACATACGTTGCGGACTTAGAAATCAGATGAAGGCGATATCAAGCATGTTAGTACTAGGTCAACTCCTAGGCTCGCTTTGGTTTGTTGTTTGCTGAGGACCGCTTGAAAAATCCAATGAGGTGGATGTATATTAGGAAAGAAAACTACTCGACACCAGTAATCGAGTGAAGCTAGCTCGACCTAGAGAGGGACAAGTAGAGACAGCAAAAGATTTCGATTTGCTCCCGGAGGTTTTGGTGAAAGACAACTTTCTTTTTCATAGTTTTGTCCCGGCAGAGTGAATTATGATTTCCGAGAGGTGCTGTCCGTAAGCTTGCTTGGTGCATTGGTTGATAAGTCCGTACATTTGTTGTCGCGACTCATAGCAAAGTGGCATGCGATCAGTTCATGTAGGGGAAGTTGGTATGACAGTTTGAGGTTCCCGCAAAGCGTAGGGTCACTGATCATGAATATCCTCCTAAACACTCACTTCACTACAGTAAAGAGAGTACATACAGGTCTAGGTAGGAATGGTAATGTTGTACGATGAAGGCGCATAACATTATGAGATACCTTCCTGATGAGACGCATCATGTGAATATGTGATTGCTCGTAGATTTGCTGAACACAGTTAAACCACTACCAATTACCGCAGACGTTTTGTTGGATTTGGTCGGGAAAATGGAGCATTTTTCAGCGCTCTCAACTATGGCTGTTCATCCATCCAGTACACAACGTTACCTATGGTGTTCAGAGGATAAACTGAGCGCTGCTCTTATTGAATACCAAATAACAGCCACGTCACCAATAACTCTTGTCTAGTTTGGCCTAAGAAACACTGTTAAGGAACTCGTTGAGAATGCAATTGATTCAAAATTTCATGTAGATGACAGTCGACTTTCAGTGGACATTCTTGGGAGCAATGAACCATCTACTTACCAACTTCTAGAGGTGTTCCCAGATGACGGATTCCGGTGTCTTCCATTTTCACAGTCCGAAGTTGTTAAAGATGGTAGAGAAGTAAGTTAAAATATCTCCATTCGAACTCTTTTGAATTTCGAGTGGAACCCAAACCGGGCTCTACTGGATTTTGCTATTTTGTTGGCTGAGTAGCAATATGCGATCTGTTGGCTTCGTTGTGCATGTTTTACAACCTTACGAAATCACTTATCCCACCGTTTCTGTCAGCAAAGTTAGTGGTTCAGAAGTTATGCGAAACTTGCATTGAGTGGAACGATTCTATAACAACAGGATGTGGTGGACAGGGAAGGATTGTAAAATGCAGATTGAACGGTTGAATGCTTTACATTTTGATTGGAGTAGATGTTGCTATCTTTTGTCTTCACCGAATGCGTACGACGGTACAGAGGAAGAACAAATACGGATCTCAACGAACAAATAATTCGATTACCAACTCACTCTGCACCACAAACTGCATGTTAGCAGGGTTTATTCACACCCCACTACCTACCTTAACAGCCACGGATTTATCCACCCCATTTTCCGTCCAAACTTATTATCCTTAAGAGTTATGAACATAAAATTTCGCTCCCCACACTTCATCATTCTGCAGTGTTTTCCAGGCTTCTGTCACCTTTCTGCGATAACCAACACACGTACCAATAGAGGGAATGGCTACAATATATCTGACAACTTGGTCTCTGACATAAATTTGCCACCTAAGTTAAGAATCACCACAAATGTACTAATGCCAGCCCAGATTAAAGTGAAAATCGGGTGAAGTTCCTTTGTCTGAAAAGTACAAACTGGAGTATCTATGAAAATGCAGGGGCTGTAATTAGTTCAATTTCACCTAAGGAAAACCAGCCCTCGTTACTTTAGTTCAAACGTTCAAATAATCTTTCGACAAGTAAATTCTTTTCAAAATTTCTCCGAATGGAATTTGGTTCAGCTGGATCAATATCACCAGAGTAGATCTTCTTAACCTTCTGGAAGAACGGCTTGAAATCGCTTGTACTGACCACTCTCAGAATAATATCATCAAGTAACCTTAACGACTTTCTTTGTGCATGGTCGAATTTACTGTCTTATACATTATTCTAATGCGGATCTTCCCGCATTCGTCTGGTTTCAGAGCGTTCTCACAATCCACAGTACCGAAACGGGAGAACAACTGAGTACAATCCCCATTCCTGTTGGACGAATCAAGGCGCTGAACTTGGGAATAGACGCTTCTCATGTAAGTTTGGTATGTCAATTGATTCAGTATTCATAAGAAGCTGTTACCAGATCTTAACCAGAATTTACTTTTTTGACAGATTTTTCTGCAGTTCACGTCATTCAACACACCTTCTCGAGTTTATGAGTACAGCTTGCAGAATGAAAACTCGGACATAAAAGTAAGCGATCGTATAATACGGTGACACAAGTTTGTTTTTACACAACATTCAAAAAACGACTGGAAAGTTGAACTCGAAGTTACAGCCTATCTAAATATTTTAACCTGATCCACGTGTAATTATAGGTATACTGTGGCTCAGGGGATGGCACTCGGTTTGTATGTGAATGATCTAGGTGGCCTTATGTTTTGTTTACCTGCATTTCAACAATCACCATGAAATAAAACCGTACCATTTATTCCTTCCTAGTTGACGATTCGATCGAGCTGTAAGACTTTTTTGTGTTTTTGTGATTATTACCCATACTGCAAACCATACAGCAGTATGACTGAAGCGTTGGTCATCTTTTTCGAAGGGTAATTTGTGGGCATATCATGAGGTTAAAGGAGGGGCCTAGTTTAAAGACCTAAAGGTTTGGAGAACACGTTTGGAATTCATCAGATGTTTCTGTTGGCTTATTGGGTGATCCACTCATACTACAAGCAAGCACTCTCTAAGCCAGCGTACACCAGTACTTCGACACGAATCCGGGCAATGCATGGTCCGCGCTGCTGAATCTACGATTCTCACCGAGATGAAAGCGACCTCTCGCCATCAACGAAAGGTTTGCGTTTGGAACCAAACAGCCTAAACGAAGTTTAAACAAGCACCCAACCACCAGTCACTGTAGCTAGGGCACACATGAATAGTTACCACTACAGCGGCCAGCTAGGTGAACTGGCTGTAACTACGCAGCTTGCAGTGCTAAAGTGTACCAACACTATCAAGCCAGTTAGGTGTAACGAGAATTCCAACGGCACGATGACCACTACAGCAGCGATAATTCAAATAAACAGCCAAGTTTACAGACATTTATAAAATTTACAAGGTGCAACGGAAACGTACCACTGTCACAATCAAAAGCGGGCAGTGACACAACACACTCTGACATTGTCCTTCAGTTCAAGAGCTCTGGAAACCGCTGGACTCCAGAATGCGAACACAGTAATGAAATCCACGTTTACCGACAACATCTGACCAGTCTTGCCCTACTAAGCCGTTTGCCAATTCGACTGAGTAATTGAATGAGTGTGAATAAATAAACCGCTACGAGCAAATTATGATACCCGACGGAGGGCAGATTTGAAGGGCTTCATAAAATGAACAGAGGAAACATGGTAATGAGACTACTATGAAAACATGAATCTTTTGCATATTGTCTCGACGCATCTGTGTTGGGAACGTTCTTCAAAAGAGCCATGAACCTACGTCATTCCTAACTAACAGAAATCCTTGGTTGGATGCCTGGAACCAAAATAAATGCCTAACCAAATTCCCACCCAGTAACTGAGGACTCAGACAGTTGTTCCATGTCAGTGAGGGCTTTTGTTCATGTTGTTGACCTTGTGTACGGTAAGTGTCATTTCCCTTTACACGATCATTCCCAGTTTTACAAGCCCTTGGCACAATAAACACTGTTTCTAGGAAGTGGAGGGCATTCACCTGAACGAATTGAAGTATGAACCTGTCATCTTCATTCTTACTGTAGTTCTAGAGTGTACTGCAAAAACGTGTTATATGCATTCTATGTAGATAGACGAAAGCACGTTATAACACATATTTTAAGAATTTTGAAAGTTTGCGATTCACTTAATCTTAAGACTAAAAGAAGCTTACACATCAGGTTAAACTGGATCGTGAATACTTTACATGGACAGTAGTATGAATATGGTAGTAAAGATATGTTGTGATTGTTGAGATTGACTACCAGTTTCCTATAGCTCATTGATTCGCCTTTTTCTACCATTGTGTGAACGTACAGGTTTTATATTTTTACCACGGTATATAAATCCGATAAAGTCAAATGTGAACTACTATTCAGTTAACAGGCATTTTGGAATTGAACTAATCTGACCTCCACTCAGCCGGCCCACTTTCTTGGTTAGCAAGCAAAATATCTTTTACAGTATTTTTCGTCTTCAGGTTTTTCGGGAAACGGAGGTACCCAATGTCGATTTGTCACAGTACGTTGTGGAACAGATATTTTATGAAAGTCTTGATAAAACTACAATCCCAATGTTTCTTGTGCATAACAAGGTGAGAAAGTAATTTTTGTAATTTGTTTCAAGAGTTAAACAATAACAGTATAATTATAAGTGAACGATATGGTTGTTGTGATTCACGTGCTGGACGTTTTCAATAGCTTGCCATGTTCACCAGTATCAACCCGTGGGTGTTCGATTCGAAACAAGAGCTAATGCATAATATGGAGTTGTAAGAGAAAACCCCTGCTTAAAGGCATAATGTATTGTCAAATTTTATCTGAAACCCTTAGAACTAGACTTACATTCTCAAAATCTGGTACCAAACGGAATTCTGATGCACTCTAACCAATTATTAATTTCCTATCTATTTTGCATAGTTATACTTTCTTTTTCAGTGTAATTCATATCTGAATGTCTTTAGTAGCTCAATTCTTTATGTTAGAATAGAAGTTGAACGAAGAGACCGTTGAAGCTAATTTTAAAACGTATATCACAACATAGCCGATATTACACTTCCACTAAAGTTGTCTTGTGGTGTACCTCCTTATATGATCTACATTTGGGCGCTGAACCTAGAAGTACCATCTAGAGTTTGTGAATGCTTACGGAGATTGGGAGAACTTTCTCAACCTAGTGCAGCAAAGTGGAAAAGTCCTAAATAGCGTTCCTAGGTGATAAACTTTCGGAAACTTTTGCAAACACTGCTAGGAAATTGTCAAGCTAGTTAACTGGGGTTTACCAAGATTTTCCCGTAATTATGATGAAAGCAACTAGAATTATGGATGCATTATATTAAAACATAGGAGCATTGTCTACAGCATTCTACATCTCCCTAAAATGCTCAGTGTGTAAAGACGAAATAACACTGCTAACGGATAGTCCTCACTATCGTTGCACAGGATTTTAAACCGGATGGAAGTACTCCGTGCAAATTGACTGCTTTTGGTGGATTCGGATTGTCTAACACCCCCAGCTTTTCTGCTAGTGATTTGCTGTTTTTACGACACTACGGTGGTATCTTGGCCGTTGCAAACATTCGCGGCGGAGGGTGAGTTTCCAAGTTAATGTAATTTCATCTAGACAAGGTTGCGGTCATAGAAGTCGTGAACTGTTTGACATATACGGCTGTTACATTCGGTTTGTTCAAAACAAGGAACTCACGGGAAAATGCCACATCTACAAAGTGTCACAGTATGCATCGAACTTGTCAACCCAGCCATTAAGCGCAATCAAAATGTCCTGGACAAACTATGCACTCTTTAATTACGCGATGCACCAAGTTGTCAGACAGATATGTGGCACAACTGTGATCGTAGTTTCCAGTGTAATACAGGATAGAACTCGGTGACTTATATGATGCTGAAGGCGTTATCGGGTCATAGTCATGTGATTTCACCGAACTGAAGCTTTGTTTTTCAATTGCACTTCACTAGTTATCTAGGTGTAAATTTGCCGGTAGGTACGTAGGTGGTTTCGCACATGAACGGCGATTGATTATTAACACGAGAACAAACAACAAATGAAATCTGAATTCGGCTCACATTCATATCTTCTAACAAAATATGCACGATATGGACTCCTGGAATAATGTGTACAACACGCAACAATAAGTCAATATATGAAATTTGTTCCATTACATGGTACATGGATAGCCTTTAACTAGTCATAACTTTTGTGTAACCCTATGTACTGGAAATGTATCTTTCTGTTCTATATTTTTATATTCACATCTCAGAGAACATGGTTCAATTTGGCACGAAGCTGGAAAAAAATCCTTCAAACAAATCAGTTTTGACGATCTGATTTCGGCCGCCGAATGCCTCCTTTTAAACAAATACACAAATGTCGATAAGTAAGCTTAGTATTTTCGAATTTCTTTCTTATCCGTAGTATTGATGTTACATTTTACACTTTCAACTCACGGTATGTTCACCGACCCGGGTGCTGGAAATCTCACATAGGGAATCACTTTCAAATCCAACCTATGCACTGATTCGTCTGCTAACAGTCGGATTCAGATTGAATCGAAATAACGGCTTGTTTGCACTCAACCAGTGTTACTTCTGGACTGTTCGAGAATCGAGATGACGTTTTCGAGTTAACTGGACCATACATAAATATACACACTTACATGAAATAAGAATAGAAGTTATTTTGAATATGAAGACGACATTCTTCCAGTAATTTGAACGAAAGAATTAGAAGATGAACGCCGTTAAAAGCTGACACTTTTCATGGGGTCGTCATTACCAAATAACCAATAACACGGATGCATGCAAATCTGCGTCCACAATAATTTAGTGCAGAAACGAACAAAACAATGGACAGCATATCGTAAAATCTGGGTCATGAATGATATTCGATGTGTTTATTTTCCGGGATAACGAACAACGGACGACTAACGAATGTTGTGTCACTGGTGTCCAATTATAAACACTATGAAGACAATAACGTGATTTTCTTTAAAGATCAGTAGTCTGTTAAAAATTCGGAGAACGTCCGAGTGTGAAAGAGTACGGCTTCAGCCGGATTCGAACCAGCGACAGAAACGCTACCTATACTCAACAAACGCTCTACCACCTGAGACTCCAGCGGTTATGCTTAGTTTGAAGCATTTATTTGGGGGATCCAGTGGGACGGATCGGTGTGTGGTCCTAGTGTGAAAGTTCTGAGCTCCTGGCGTGAACACGTATATAAACTAATAGATAGCTGGCTGTGTTTGGGCATGCTTTTTCTGTCACTGGTTCAAATCTAGGCTGTCTCAATTTATCACTGTTGGGTGCCTTCTAACTTATTAAATTTGCCAAACTACTAGTTAGTAACACAATTTGGTGAAAATTTGTCATAAGTGTGCGTAAGTGCTCACATGAACCTAATTTCAGAATCGTCTTTAGCGTGGTTACCTTCCAGTCTGTACGATCACTTATCTAGACTGAAGAAAGCAAAATGGTGTTGTTACCACTGATGGTGCAACTGTTGCGGTTATGCACAAGCGCAGTTTATAACATCAATGCCTCCGTACTTTGCAGCTGCATGCTTGATTACGTCTGATCTCTTGTTCGTAGTGGGGTATGAGCTGATTCAAAAGTCTTTAGCATTCGATCGCTTTGTGCAGTTCACCTCAAAGTTGAAAGAAATGTAGAAACTAGACAAAATGACGGTCGAAAAATGACCAAAAATTCTGCTTGATAAAGTTAAAAAATACGTAAAATGGCTCGTTGTGTGTGTTCTTACGCTAACGTTGTTCACTCCATACGAACGATAATGCAGGTTGTTGAAAGCTAACCATATCTTGACATTCTCACCACACGTGGGACCGATGAATTGGCTAAGCACGGCGTTTATAGAAGTCGACGTGGGCTGATTCATGTATCCAACTGGGCCGGTTCATATATGCATTCCACTGAAATATAAATTTGGTATGGTGAGAACGTAGTTCAGCAGACGTTGAATCTGCACATCCAACTGAGTTTTGCAGGAACCAGAAGTGATTATGACATTGGAAAGGATATTGCATTGAACGTCACAGAGAGTCGAGACCGAATAACAGTTAGGAGGACGAGGTAGCGAAGAACATAGTAGGCAGTGAGTTACCATTGAAAACAGATACTGCGATGTTGGAGGCAACCCAACAAGCTGAATCTTTAAGTAAACCGACTTGCAACATCGTTACACATCAATTTCTTAATCATAAACATAGGTTAACTGCTTCTTCAACTACAAAAATGCAACCTATTGGCACCTAATCACATTTCTTTTGTCTATTCTAATTTGACTTCGAAGAACGATACGTAGACCGAACCGGTCGATCATTGGCCTCAAATATGATAAACATGTACCTAAGTGGGTTCGAAAACAGATAGTCCGTATATATCTTAAACGATGGGAGGGTGTCAAGTCCGGTCAACTTACCACAACCAGGATTTGACCTCAACCCCCATTACCACAATGCTCTATCACAACTCACGGCTCTTAGGATGTGTTGAGATGGTCGCAATAAATCGGTTCAAATCCGTGCCACTAGCCCGATGTGAACTTGGGCTGCAATGTGTGTTGTTCATGCCACATTGTTTGTGGTTTGTTGTTTATTTCTTTGTAGATGTCAAGCTGTGGTTCTCTGTATTGCTAGTCGTTAAGTGCTGACGAACCTATACAAGGTGCTAACATACACCAGCCTACGTCCCCTTAATACTCTGTTCAAAAATCGGTGCGGAAGAATGTCTTACGGTATGCAACCAGGCACCTTCTAAATCAGCTAGCAACTGCTGATGCCACGAATAAAGAAGACTGCGCGGGGTGTGTGTAGATCTTCATGTTACCGAAGAGTTTGTGGGATAGGAACGTGTTAACAAGAGTGTATCAATCAAATGGGTTCAAGTAATGAAATAGTAATTAGCGAGAGAACATTTTGCAAGTTAGCGCCTAGAAACGGCTAGTCAAAACATTGAACCTATCATGGCCGTGCACACAAATCCACGGTAAAATGATTGCATAGATATGACACTTCTTCCTTAAGCTTCGTTTAACTCACATGCTCAATATTATGTATCTGGGTCTTATAAACCAAATTACACAAACGCCAATGACTAACACTTCTCGTTATTGAGCACCCTCATTTGATCCAGATAAATGTGTCATATTTAGCCTGATGGTGAAACACCGAAAACGAGATTGTTTGATACGAGTTTCTTCCGACGGCTAAGTCGGACACATTCAAGGTATTTTATGTTGTTAAGTGTTTGCATGAAACGGACCCAGTTGAGTCAAGTTTAAGGATCCTACTGTTCACACGTAAACAATCGACGGATTGTAAATTCACAGGCAACACTAGTGTGACTTAAAATGTTTAACAAGAAGCCGTTAGAACTTAAAGAAGGAAATACAACTATAAACAAAGCGGATTCGGCTGGATTCGAACCAGCGACAGACACAGCATGCCTCAAAGTGACAAGCGCCCTACCAGCTGAGCTACGAAGCCACACCAGGAGCTCGGAAATTTCACATTCTCACTCTGTTACCCACCCATCTCACTGTCTCATATGGAATCCACCAAATGATTCAGGGGAACGATTGCCCCGAAAGGATTTCTCAAACAGTTCACGCTGGAATCCACCAAACTACTCATTAGTAATACAAGTTCTATGCTCAGCAGTGGCGTTGGTGGATTCCAGCGTGAACTGTTTGAGAAATCCTTTCAGCGCAGTCGATCCCCTGAATCATTTGGTGGATTCCATATGAGACAGTGGGACAGGTGAGTAACAGAATGCAAATGTGAAATTTCCGAGCTCCTGGTGTGGCTTCGTAGCTCAGGTGGTAGAGCGCTTTCCACGTTGAGACATGTTGTGTCTGTCGCTTATTCGAATCCAGCAGAAGCCTTGACTTTTCACAATTGGGTCTCATCGAAAATCAAAAATCTGCCAAGCTACTCATTGATAATATAATTAAAACATCAGGGTTAAGTATGAGAAGGTTTAAAATGTCAAAATCAATATCAGAATAAATGTTAGGCAAA
Organism: Paragonimus westermani; assembly: GCA_008508345.1. Classification (NCBI taxonomy): domain Eukaryota; kingdom Metazoa; phylum Platyhelminthes; class Trematoda; order Plagiorchiida; family Troglotrematidae; genus Paragonimus; species Paragonimus westermani. Next base: position 19,677 of record QNGE01000729.1, on the reverse strand, counting down.
ACGAACAGACCTATGAATTTAGAAGGGATGGAAAAGTGGCATCTGGGAAACGGGATGTTATAGCATACATGTAAAACATACGCAATAAAAGGAATACCAAATTTATTGGCTACTCTAACCTGCACATTACTTACAGCTGATTGCAACTTTCACACTCGTAATTCCAAAATATAATCAATTTCGAAAAAATCATCATCCTAACAGCCATGAGCCTGATCAAAAGGTACTGTGGCTCGGGCCGCCGCTCACCTCAACGTGAAATATCCTAGAAGGAAACGTTACTAAGAAGATTTAACAAACATTAAAGAAGGCTAAACGGAAAAAATAGAAATGGTATGGATACAGGTACGTCACTGACTGCGACACACCACCATCTCGTTTAGCGTCTCTAACCAGCGGTTTGAGTGATCACGAGGACCCCATCCAGGCAGGGGATACCTGCCAACTTTGCTCAGTGGAGCAGTCGATGTCTTCATACTTCGTGACCACGTTGTTGATTGACCATTACGCGGCTTTACCCATACGGCAAAATGGAACGCACAGCGGCGTTATAAACCTATCCTTTCAACGACAACCGAACGTCTTTTTAACGCTACAGATGACGTAGTTTGGCAAAGACAACTCGTACCTTTGCTGTCCTTGCTGATATCTCTTCAGCCTGTAATATTGCTGTGAAACTATCCACAGTCTCAAGCGGATTACCTGCAAAAAAGAGTGTAGGGGTGGAAATGCCCCGGTCTTGAAAGAGCACTTTGCACTTTGAAGATGCGAAGCGCATTCCATACAGACCAGTCCAGTCACTCACCTTGTTCAGCACGGCCTGCCTGTCTTCGGTAGAGGGGCTAAGTAAGACAGTGTCGTCCGCGTACTGCAAATCGGTCAATCTAGCGCCAAGGAGAAGCACAACACGAAGTTCACTGAATTCGCGAAGAGCACCCTCCAGAATATCGTCCGTGACAAAATTGAACAGAAAGGGTGAAATCGGACACCCCTGACAAACACCACTAGAAGTGATGAACACCCGAGACAGTTGTCCATGAACTCTCACCCCGCCTGCAGAGTGAGCGTGCAGTGATCTTAATAGATTCACGTATTTCTTCGGTACTCCCTTGCGAAGGAGAGAGCTCCAGAGAAAGTTACGAGCAACTGAACCGGAAACAGCCCTCAGGTCCAAACAGACCACGACCGTCGGCTGCCTATATGAATGCCGATGTTCCAAGATCCGTCGTAAGGTAAAAATGTGATCAACGCACCCCCGACCGGATCTGAATCCT
>QNGE01000729.1:0-16877 GCA_008508345.1 Paragonimus westermani | reverse complement strand
TGATGTTTTTCGACCGTATTGGATAATACGCCGGCGGTCACGGTCAACCTTTGGGCGATCGGAGTGCTCTTTGCTTGAGGGTACCATTTCTAACCCCCTTATTCCTGATACGGAAGACAGCAGTGCCGCAACTATAAAAATAGTTCTGCTGTATGCCCATAGGATCGTGCCTCACTACCTAAGCACTTCTACGCGGTCAGTAGTGCGACATACAATCCTATGAGTGTAACTGCTTTTCGTCTGACTGCTCCCCTTTGGACTGTCTGACAAGGTTGCACATGGAAGGAGCGGAGTCCTAGTCAGCATAGCCCGCCAGATCAGAACATTACACAAGCTCGACCGCCTCGCCAAGTAGCAGTACATGTCGGTTCGAAAAAATCAATAAATTCGTATTTCACCGATGTCATGTCCAGTCATTGGTGTGTACCCTAGCGGCAACTGAGATTTAAACTCTTGCAACGCACTCATTAAAGAACCGTAATAACCACTGGGCAACTGACGGCACATTATGTGTGGTTAACTTAACAGACCTAAGTACCCGTTCAAATTAGCACGTGAGTACAACTTGTCATCCGATTGCCTAGAGGGGAAACACTTCAACTCAATCAGTTTGCAATGGAGATCGTAATTACAAGCTGTTTTTGGTTGAGAAGTTTAAATTTTGTTATTTTAGTGAGTTTTTAAAGTGGCCGGCGGACCTGTAGAACACCACTCTAACGATATATACATTGCTTTTCAAATGGATTAACGCAAAGTGGTACAACTTCATCAGCAAATTCGAAAAGTAAATGTTTCAGTAGATTCAAACAAATGTTGTACACGAACTAAAAAATCCTTTAGACCACTTAGGTTGTTGAAAGCCAACAACGATGTAACGTCTTACGAAAATTAGCCGTGCTACATTACCACATTCATTTTGTGCAAATCGTAGGTAGGTAAGTTTAAGATTTCCAGTCTAACGAGGATTCAATTGGACACCCCGGTCGAGGGTGCAGTATGTACTGTCGAGGTTCAAAACATTGCGACGTTTGTCAATAGGAGAGAAAGTACGAAAGAAACGAACAAGTTCAGCGTAAAATGGTTTGTTCTGATCAAAATTTTCTATTTCATCTTTCGTAGAAGAAGTTTCCCCACTGGCAAGCAGCAGGACGACGTTTTCAGGATGATATTTTCTGGATGTAATACAATGCAAACGTACATTACATCGTTTGTTTGCCCATAGTGTGTGCATAGTGTACACGCTGGCTAGCTGGGTACCGAATGAAAATTTACATTCTCTAAGTTGACCACCAAGCTACTGCCCGGCTCAAATACCTCGCCAGGTTTCTGTTCTGGCCAAATATCACGCACGCATCTGTGTGCTAACCAAACCATTTCAGCGCAGACAGCTTGAATCATAATTAAACAGTGTCAGTTTGTCGATGTAGTAGGTCCTACTTATATTTTGCAGCATGCAGTTTGACTCGTACATGAAACTTTTACAATCATAACAGTATCGGATTTGGTGGTTCTGAAACAACCTTAGACTCGACTATTTTAAGGCGGTTTTTAAACATTTTACTCGGAAGATCAGTTTTGCATGAACGCATTTCCATCTGCTCCGCCTGTAAGACTATTCCAGGTGTTCTCCGTTGTAAATTTTGTTTGCAAATTAATGCAGACCACAGCAGTACTAGAATATATTGTTAGACATCCACACTGAAAACAATCCTGGTCCAGGCAGTAACATATCAGTAGACCTGTGTATGCAGTAGTCAAAGGTATACAACCAAGTCGGTCGTAATTCCTGAGCGATTTTCCTGACTTCCAATGATTTTTATAAACCCAACAGTCCTTAAATTTCTCGTGCCTTTTGAGAGAACCTTTTTTAAGCAATGTTTGCCGGATTTTTCTTAGTAGAATGACACAGCTTGTAAGCTGTTGAGCACTCAATCGATCTCGGACTTTGACAATGAACTTTAACAGTCTTCGCTGTCAGTCTTGCGACTGGCAGGCTGGACATGCTGGTTATGGTTATTTGTCATTCTACCAAAAAAACATCTACTGAAAACGACATTCTATCTGACTAGAGATTCCAGCGAATCTTGTAAATAGAAGGACAACATGAATAAGCGTGAGCCAAAAACTCGGCAAGACAGTACACGATTACACAATCAAAGGCCAAATTGATGCCAACATTGAGACAACACGCTACATTACAGTCTTTTATTCAGACTGGTTGTACACAGACTCCTCCATGGAACCATAAGTTACCTTACATACGACACATTTGTGTAGAACGAATGGTTGAGATCAAGTATCAAAGGAAGAAAGTACGACCACGAAGTAAATCACAATAAGAGCAACCCTTACTCTAACTGAATGTAATCAGTTGACCGTATACAGAAGCTGCTCCAGGCTCTAATCTGCTTTGTCAATCTTTCTGACGATGACAACTTTTGTAACGGCAAGAGTGCACCATCTAGCAGACGTGTATCTTTTGATGGCTGACTGTCGTTGTCATACATGTTGGGTTCCCCAGCTAGCGTGTTCACTACAGATGGAGAGAGGCACTTTAATAAGGCTGTTTATTTTTTAATTCATTAAAAAGTAAGAACACCTGACCCCTGTAGAACAGTTAGTGGGAATCCTGTGTTGATTTCTTCTATTCAGACTACCCATTCGTCCAGCACTGCTTTCGTGCTATGTAATCCAGACGGGCACGAGGTAGCCAAATTAGGTGTGAATTGCCAACCGCTTTTAACTCTCTCAAGCTGGAATATGGCAGACTTAATACTACAGTGACATGATTTATGCTTGGGAAGGTATGGTTACATTTCTAATGATGTGTGCGGCAGATGGTTCAACCAAACTAGTAGTGGAACGTTAGACAAGGCAAACAAATCACAATACATTTTGCTGCTCTCAAAGCAAAATCAACACCCTTTTGCGTACATAAAATGAGGCGACCTTTTCTGATTGCCATTGCTTCTTCTTGTCTTAAAAAACGTTTGCTTCCGGCTGAAGATACAACATGACGTTTTTGTTGAGACGGTCATATGCTGCATCATCAGATAGTCATTAACTGCGGAGTATTTGTTGTCCATTGCTTCAACGTTCGTTGGAACTATTTTCGAAAGGATTCAGCATCCCTGGCTTCAAACTGCGACTAGATAGGACGCCACGCATTCAAGCTGTGATTCCATAGATCACGTTTAACTAGGTAGTATGAGTCGTGGTTTATTGATCGACAGCGAGGAGCTCCAAACAATTCTGCATATGATCACCGGTTCCACAACAGAATAGACGTGAACACCAGCTGATCACAGAAGTTACACAACTAATTGGCGTACGTTACACTCCTGAACGTTATTTGTGGGTACCTTACGCTACACATTATTTCACTCATTGGTCGTGCTGAACTTTCTTACCAACCTTTTGGGATAACTGTTATGAGGGGAATTATTTAATCACTGACTGTTTTTATGCCTAAATTGTCAGTAGTGAGACTCTGGATAGGCGGTCCGGACAGTGTCTGTGTCACTCCTGTCTGTATTATCGGGACAAAACGGTCATTAGGGCTATTGGCTTGTCCGTATGTGCTCTCAGTAGCTAGATAGCTCATTCTGTTCGTTCAATCAGACCGATGTCCAGAAACGGCACTCAATCATCCTTATCACCTTCTAACGTGTATCGTGTGTTGGATGGCGAATGGAAAAGTCAGGTACGCTTGATCACTAATGGTGGATTTTAACATGTGCGCTGTGAACTGTGACCAATGGGAAGTGAATACAGCTGCAAGGTAAGACAGTACTGGCAGAGAGTACAGTGACAACATGCAAATTCAAGCAGGTTAAAGATCAGTTGTCCAGTTAAGGTCACATGATCCAATCCATTCAAACGTAGACAAAGACAAGGTTACGGGTGCACTGGCATGCCATCATTGTGTGGTGGATTGCCAGGTCGGGGGTGCGAGTTTTCGAACGCTCGGCCGAATACCTCAACGTGGGGGGAGGTACGTTCGAAAACCTGCCGCGAGCGGATCAAGGCCAACGTGCGCGACCGGATGAGTCATCGCTCGACTAGATCGGACCAACGGGCGAGGCAGGGCAGGCGAAATACGACAGACGGCCAGATCGGAGGCGTGGTTTTTCCAACATTCAGAGGAACATCTCGACACGATGTTGGGCTACGGTCAAGGCCAGCACTGGGTGGATGGCGGACAGCACGAGCAGCCGGACGAGCCAACGCGCAACGGAATCGGACAAACAGACGAGGAATGGCAAGCGAAAAACCCTCCGATAGAAGGCACCGGTCACGCACGTAAACCGGTTAGAAGTGCACACGACGTGTGAACGGAAACCGGGGGGTGCTGCGGGTTGGAATTGCGACTTATAAACGAGAGAGCGCGCGTTGCATGTGACTAGCGGTTTGGACAATAAAGATTGTGCTTTATTGGACGCCTTCTCGCTACAATTGGTGTATCAGGCAGACGGATTCGCCACATAGACACTGCCTGTGTGCACATAATTAACAGGACATGAATAAATGTTTAAATGTAAATCGTCTATTTGGTCTAGCAGTTGTTTCGATCTCATCACTCGGAATTTAGAGAATGATTTCAGCTTATTTTTTCTAATGCCCCGATTGTCCTCGCTTGCCCTGTTCAACCACAAAGATATCGACCAGGACAGGATGTAGTGTCCATTGTGACGGTCAGCTTTGCCTCAAAAAATTTGACAGTATTTCTGCAGGTCACCACTGAATCAATCATTCCAGTCAAATTTCTGCGAAGGCTTCCCTTATTTTGGCTAGATTACTATACAGTGACAGAACGCTCATGATTTGCCCTAATGGCATACTTGCGCATAACGACTCAGTGGCCAAGAAGGTCATGTCTGTTAAACTTGTTGGGGTTTTCCAACACAAAAGCTAATTGGAAACTATCCTTTATGTGATACCTAATCACAGAACCTAGCACCGGTTTCAATAGTTCAAACAACCACTTGACTAGCTCATAATGTATAATGTTCCAAACAACCAATGTAGGTTTTAATTCAACCCTAGTCCTATACACTTTGGAAAATCCATATGTAAAAGAAACCTGACTTCCTCGTGATTTGAACTATCCAAGCACGTTCATTTGCATAAATCTGTCTTCCACTAGCAGTCACAATTCATGGGAAATTTGCCTTTCTAGGTCGATGGGTTATTCATTTTTGTGGTTCTTGAAGATTCGCTGACAACCAAGAAGGACTGAGAGAATCCTACATTACACTACTGCAACTGCACAATTTTTACCAGAGTGAAGAATAATCATCTGCTTACTAACACGTAAACGTCCCATGGGTTATTTGTACTTCTTCGTTAATAGATATCACTGTCGGCTAGAAATGGCTCCGAACCGATGATCACTGTCCACAAGTTTTTCTTTTAACCAGTTCTCTTACTGTTCACACAGTGAGCAAACAATAGACACCTGCCTATAAAATATACAGAAATGTCATGCTCCTTTCTGACATCTGCCTTAGCGGTTCATGTGCTGTTGTAGGAGGGGGAAAGTGTTTATTCGTAGTTTTCGGTTTCTGCGTTTTCAAAGGAAAATTGTGTTACTCAACGGTTCACCGGTTTAGAAAAAATGATGAATACAAGTAGAGAAAAGTAACTCCAACGAAGCCGCTGGGGTGTGATCGTATCAGTCAATAATACTGAAACAACATTTAGTCAGATATGCTCACTTAATGACCTGTGGGGCTTTGCCACAACGGCGGCTAAGAAACTTGTAGTGTGGATTGCCTCTCACATATGTGCCGATCGACTGAAACCTTAAAACTGTCCATCGATACAGTCGTTACCGCAGAGTTGAATAGTGTACCCCGTGATGAACAGGATCTCACTTTGAAGCAGTTCTGTCTGCGAAGTATCACTCAATTTTGACGACTGACTCCTTGGGCGTCCATTCCTATTTAGTCGTAGGTGTGCCAGTGGACGATCAGAGATGCAAATCACTTCGTAGACAAGAAATCGAGCCTCACTGAGAAACCTGTAATGCACTGAGAATTAGTCGATATCTGCTGATCTCTTCATTCAAGCATTTCTGCATTCAGTGAGTGTAAACAGGAAATTTCTAGAAAGATAGTGCAAGGAGTGCTCGGTGGTTAGGAATGAGTACATAAAACCAGAAATAGTTGATGCACTGGAGGCACGCTCCGCAGCAAGCTACTTGAGCAGCCGATAACACTACGGATGCTGTCGTCGCTTTACATCGCAGTGTCCTATGATAAGTTTGCCTAACTTAGTCATAATAGTGGTGTGCTATGGCATCCGTTTATCCCTCAAACTATTAGTGAGTAATCGGGAGCATGAGCAATTTCAAGTTGGTCATCATTCACATTTGATCACTGCTCATAAACGAAGGTGGTTGAACGCTTTGATGCGACAAGTCGGGTATGCCAATTGTGAATTCATTGATGTAGTGGTCAACATGGTTGCCTCAGGAAGGCAACCCAGCTGTGAAAGGGATGTAAGCTGCTGACAAGCTGTAACAGCGGTGAGACTCTACTCTAACGCTTCTTTTCGAAACACAGTGTCTAGAAATTCCATCAGGATAAGAAGGCTGCGATCAGATACGGGTGATTTTCAGTCTAACATTTTCCGGGCCTCGATGAAGGTAGTCATAAAAACGGTTGGAACAAAACATTATACCAACCCACGTGTGTGCGGAATGGTGGGTCTGTGCACTTCTTCTTGACATAAACGAAATGCATTAGAAACGCCCTCAGTAGGCATCAGCATGCTTCATCTGAGGAACTCGCGCATGTCGGAATCGAGACGGCGCGCAGACATGTCGACAAGTTTAGAGTCAGTGAGCAGGTGGTTCTTCTCTGAGATGAAGTGTGAAGTCCACTGAGTTCGTGGTGAATAAACAATATTGTGGCTTTAACGCAAAGGCGCAAGATTCGTTAGAAAACCATCAGATGATTTCAAAGTGTAAGGCGCCCCCAAAAGTTCACCCCTACCTGTGAACCAAATGTAGACGGATTATTCCCTACCTTATCTGAACTATATCATGGCAAAGTCCTTCAGTTGACGGTGACTAAAACCTGCAATTATTTGCCGTTGCAATCAACATCTGCACCTGTTATACAGTTGAAATCACACAGAGCACAGTGTGAGCGTGATTCCGGTTGCATTATAGATAAACATGAACCGAACTTAACACCGAACTTCGTCCAGAGTAGATAACTGCTGAAGTTTTCTAACCGTTTGAGCTTGAACATGTGCGATTTAACGCCGATCAGATTTTCAGTCTGTATGGCATAACCGTAGAATACATCTTATTTGGTTGACACGAGGACGATTGTTGTACGTTTAGTGATGATTCGAGTTATAGTTCAAATGCAGGACTAGATAGCAGCAAGTTCCAGTTGATGAGTGGATGCTAATTAATGTTATAAACATACTGAATAAATTTCTAATGTCCATCACCACGCTGTGTGTAGGTGAAAACGTAATCTGCTGAAAAATTATTGCATCGATAAGTGCAGTCGGCGATTAAAAAAAGTGGTCGAACGTCGAATGTGTTAAACTGTCTGTCTGTGTTTCAGACAGGGATTCTACTGGGAGATGCTGGAATATACTCGTTTAGCTACGGGTTTCAATGTGTATGGCTCTATGGAGAAGTTGGACGATGCGCTAAGTGAGATTGAAATACCGTTGGTCCAACTGCACGTCGTTCATTTTTAGGGGATGTGCAGCATTTGTGTGTTGAAGTTTGGAAGAGAAACGAAAGAGATAGGCCTGACTAGATTCACATACAGACCACGTGTCAGCTTGAGTTGTACTCTTGTTACGGTCTATTGTGGAACTTCCGTCATTAGATAACAAAAATGTTTGGTGTTGTGATGCTCAATCAACAGATTTAGCTAGACGGAGAAAACATTCTCTGACGCACTGTTTTGCAACTGTGAAATATCATGTAGTCTCATGAGTTGATTGGTGAGAATGACGGATGCGTGTCATAAGGCGATTCATTTTTACGTCATTACGCACATCACAATTTCAGTTGAAAACAAATACGGATTGTCACTTCACATATTGTATAACAGTCTGATTTCCATGCAAGCACAGGAGGTCACGAAAATAACCAACCAGCATGAGTTATTTGAGGGAAGGTTTTTTGCCAAGTAAGGATGTTTACTCTTGTGTACGGTATCAAGTTTACACAGAAACAGTGCCATTTCTGATGAGTAGTCGAGGATTTGGTTTATTTTCAAGTTGGCCATCACTCACATTTGATCGCAGCGTTCGCATTCAGATAGACTTTCCAGCCGGCCTCTTTCGAAAAGAAGCACTAGACTCTAGTTTCGCTCTCATTAGAGCTCGTCAGTAGTGCATATCCTTGCCATAGCCGGGATTTGAACTTCGGCCATTCCAATCATTAGGCAACCGTGTTAACCAATGCGCCATTTAACACACATTAGGCACGACCGAAGTATCAAATGTGAACAATCAACCACTCTCGCTTGTGAGCAATGATCAGGTTGCCCGATCATCTCTAGAGGAGACACAGTAACTGTCCTGTCAACTCCAGTCGTGCTTAATGTGTGTTGAATGGCGCAGTGGTTAACACAGTTGCCTAATGATTGGAATGGCCAGAGTTCAAATCCCGGCTATGGCAAGGATATGCGCTACTGACAAGCTCTAATGAGAGCGAAACTCGAGTCTAGTGCTTCTTTTCGAAAGAGGCCGGCTGGAAAGTCTATCTGAATGCGAACGCTGCGATCAAATATGAGTGATGGCCGACTTGAAAAAAGTTCCATTTCTGTCAAACGGTGCATGAGCCGTCTATAACAACCACATGGGCAACTACACAGACATCAGTGTTTATTACCGTTAGCAATTCAGTTTCCTAACCGGTTCACTTTTCTTCGTGTATCTCGCACACGGACTGTCAGTTTATTGAATGAGCAGAGAGTCATGGCGAACGATAACATATGATTGGTCAACTACCAGCTCATTTCCTAAATCTCATTTCCATCACCGTTCAAGAGAAATCTCATATTCTTGTCGATAACGTTCTTGGACACACGATGGCAGAAAGTGCTCTATTTTTACTGGAAAAATAAATTTAGACTGCTTAGTGACAAGCAGTAGTAGTACAAATTATTTCGAACATTTGTTTCAGGCTGTTTATTGAGGGGCGGGAGAATGGTGCATTGGTGGCCGTGGTTTGTGCTATTCGCCGACCAGATCTGTTCAGAGCGGTAATTGCAGATAACCCAATTGCGGATATGGTGCGTTTCTACAAATACTCTGCTACTGCTCGGTGGTCTGAGGAGTACGGTAATCCGAGAAATGCCGATCATTTCGAGACGCTCATTCAGTAAGTAACCATAGCCCACAGCATTAATTAGAAGTTATTAATTTCGAACTAGAATTTTTAAACGTACTAGCTTACATTAGGTTCAGCATTAGCCATGATTATTCTGAGTAAGAAGATGATGTTCGGAATAAATCAATAAATTACTTACAAAAAGAAGATGGGTAAAATCATGACATTGGCTTATTGCTGTTCACTTCAATCTACAAATCAGATTGTCACTTTGAACTTGCCGTTTCTCTAACGCTACACTCTCGTCCACTTCATATCAGCTGTTGCTGTTGTCAACGTGGGTTGGCAAAAACCTAGCTTGGAGGATATATACACAGGTTCCATTGGTATGGGAGAAACCGCATGAAAACTGTGCTGTCTTCACATCACAACCCTTTCTATAGTCATGCCTATCCTCACCCTATAGGGCGGCCGCAGGAGACGTGAAAATTGTTCATAGAGTGAGTTCTCTTTGTGTGGAGGGACTTCAGCTTGTTTAGTAACTGTGCCCTAGTGGTAAACAGGTCCATTAAACTGGTTAGTAAGCCTTTGGTTCTTTCTTTATGGTACTGACAGAATACTTTAAACATCCGAAATGAGACTCAAAAAACGAAAGGCGCGGAGGGGTGTTTTATTCAGCTGTTCATTTCTGGCGATGACATGTATAACCGGGCGTATCGATTTTCCAATGACTTATTAGGCTACAGTGTTAGTGAACCTAACACAAATGTCAGCCAAAAAACTAAGAAATACCGATGACGTGGCACGTCGATGGAACACGCAAACAAGCAGATTGCCAGCGAAAACCCGCACAACAATACAGAACTGTAGTACAGTAAATTGGCTGACAAGTTTATTAGTACGCTTGGTGGTGAATGCGACATAATAAATATGTATAAACCAGGCTAGCTTAAATTAAGGAGTGTGATTACATGCAGAGTGTGTTTGTGTAGTTAGACACAGGAATAGTGTCGAATACGCCATTCCCAGGCATTTCGCTGAACGTTGTTTCATTGTCCAAAACTTTTATCTTCTTTGAAAAGGGCTGTGGAAAAAAAAATGGTTCGTTGCGCCACAATGATGTTTTTATGCATACTGATTTGTTTTTTGGATGCCAGTTGATAAAAGTTTAAGCTTAACCGTCTTCTCGTAATTTTCTATAAGGTATTCTCAATTCTTTCTAGAGTTTACATGAGCTGTAAATCGGTCTAGCTGTATATGACTTAAATTTTATTGAACTCTCCTGTGTTGAAGAAGAACGATGCGGAAAATATATGGATATTGGTTGTTTCACATAGATTTGCGACATTCGTTTCTTTCCGTTGCTCCATTTTCTGTTCATTCTAATAGAACCTATGGAAATCTCACATGATTCAATCATTTTGCTTACCCAATGGATGGGTGGCTTATAACAATGTATGAAACTCAGAGCGCAACTTTACCAAATGGCAGGTTTCCTTTTTACCACATCTACTGCGAATGGAACATATTACTGAATAACGAAAAAGAAGTGTATGCCTGGCACAAGTCTGTCTGCTCTGAGTCTATTCATGTGTTGCTGTACAGAGGGTGTGCCTGTCATCATCATCATCATCATCATCATCATCATAGATGGCAATAAATCAGTGGTTCACACTAATGCTCAACTGCCACACAACCATGAAGAAAAAGCAAACCCTATATAGGAAGAGAGAAGGAAAAAAAGAAGGGGACGGGAAGAGACCTAACTACTGAAAATGACTACGTCCAGGTTCAAACATTCAACATCAAGATGCCTACACCTTGCAAACAAACAACCGAGCTGCATGTGAGAATGAGACGTCATCAGCAAGATAGCTTTCTTACGGCTTTCACTGCCCCGTGTCATTAAATGCACCCACTTCACAGACAACTCGGTCAAACAACGACAACATTCACGCCACTGAGCTCGGCTAGCCGCCATCTCACTTAAAGTCTCCAGCCACCGACTCTGTGAGTCGCGAGGACCCCAGACCGGGAGGCGAACACGACCCACAGTGGCCAACCCCTTGGTTAACGACTTCATTTCCCTACGCCAGGTCATTATCTGACCACCTCAAACCTTACATCAGTCGGCAGCCGTGTCAGCGAACAGTGCTTGGTGTGGAAGACAACTAGCTGGCATCCTTCATACATGTCCTAACCATCTAAGCCTGTGCATACGTAGAGACTAGACAAAGGAACTCGTTTGGTAATCACAACCGAACACCCGCTTTCTAACTTCTTAGTTGCTTACTCGCTGGTGCCACCCGATACGAGCGATTGAACGCAGACATCGGTGGTCAAATACTTGAAGACGGTTCACGTCTTCTACCCTGACCGACTAGGTTTTCCTGCCGTAAAATTATACGGCCCTCACCGTGTCTGTAGACCTGATTTAAGTCGGATAAATGAGTACACATGTTCAGATATCCTAAATTCTCTTACATTCACCAATGCAGATAGAAACTCCTCTTACGACTACGCACGAATGAGCCTACCAGACAGACGATTTTCACTTCCATGTATTCAACTCATTGATCACATTGTAGTGACTTAAATGTAATTTTCTGAAGGTCAACTATCTCCCGTCTAGATGCCTTTATCTGAAATCATGGGAGATCAAAACTGACGAAAAGGCCTTCAATCACACATTATTGCTTGATCGACGTTTGTGTCGCACAGATGTTTGGATTTTTGCCTACTCTGTCGGCCGTTTATTTGGTTTTTCATCGATTAGGAATTCCATCTGTTGGTGGTGCTTCAGTGAACTTCCAAGACAACTACGGTAGACTTCCAGTCATTAACGTTCTCATAGGCATTACACTTGTGCTAGTTCGTCTCACGTAAATGCGGTTTGCTTGAGCGTTAGTCGAACATTCGTATGGTCACAAATGCTAGACTGGGCATTATGTATGACAGTGTTTCCCATGGCTCCCAGACCTTCAGCTGACTATGCCCGGTATAACACTTTAGTATACGGTATCGGCCCCCTTGGTCGAAAAGGTAAGATCCTAGTCTACATTGAAGACCGATTGGGCTAGACACCCCCTCCACCGTGAAATTTTCTGATCGACCTGAAGAAGATTTCACATAGAGTCATAGAGGTGTCAACAAATTTTACTTAATCAATTAGACACACGTCATAGTTTGCCTGAAGAAGAGATTATCAGTTCGGTGATAATTTTCACCTGCCAGTATTCTTGTGTTTTAAACTGAAGAATGCACCGCAAAAAGGAAGTGGGATGATTGCTTAGTTATGCCTCTACTGGAGGTCAGGACTCGCAGGCGAGTTTAACCACTTAGCCGAACTGGTGCACAATGAAACATTTGTGACGTTAATTCAACAAATGACCTTGCCGTGAATACACTGACCTCAAGCGCTAATACCTCGCATGTTGGTTGACAATCAATGATTTCAGTTCATCAAGGGTGGGCAGTGCCTTGTGGATGTTCTGGTTAACAGTTCATTCTGTGTGTGTCTGACTCTGGTCTTCAAATGCACTGACACACAGTGTGAACGCCCGTGTCACAACACCGTGGCAAGACTGTCCAACCTGCAGTGAACAATGCCTGTTCATGTCAGGCCAACCTAGGCTACCTGATGAGCTAATTGTCCATTTCATGACATTATGCATGCGCTACTGGTGTACCATTTTACGTCGCTGAGTGTTGTTTTACAACATAGAATATCCGCTCACTGATTTCATCTGACGGACTGTGCTCACAATTGCATGAAACCCTACAAATGACATATTTATTTTACGTTAATTATGGGAACATCTCCCTTTATTGTACTCTTGACTTGAACCGGAAACAGGTAAAGGCAACGAAACTGTTTGAGTACCACAGCGATAAACAACATCATTATTTCAATCATGTTAATCTATGAACAAATGAAAGTTCCGCTGGATGTGAAGCTCCAGAACAATGACCAGTAATCAAGCATAAAATCCTTTGGTTTATATACGTCAGTACGACTTGCTTGCAACAACCGTGTTGAGTCGAGTCAATGAATGACCAGATGAACAAGCTATACTCAACAAAGCAAATGGTTTGTCATACAATAACCGACAACAGATCGGGTGTTAATTCAGTTTATGGACCAGTAAAACCACTGTTTTAGAAGTCGTAACAACATGGATTTGAAAAATACCGCACGGATTATCGTACGTGATAATCCTCGTACTTAAGCATTGCGTCTTACACAACGGCAGGCTGTAAAACCTTCACAGAATGTAGTCCGGGCTACCTAGGAGTGTACACCTCCAAACGCAGTTATGCCATCATGCTGTAATTCGGTCGAAAATACCCATTGAGGTCATGAGAACGACAGAGTAGCGAACAAGACTTTTTTTCTGTGTTTGATCATCAGGCTAATTACAACACAATAAATATGAAAACAGTGACTAATGTAACTAATGTGACTAATGTCAGTTTCCGTTCAACGCCCGTTATCATGTCACAACTCAAAGACAAACTTCCATGTTTTACAACCAATTATTGTGTGTACTCATTTGTTTGCTCGTGTCGAGCATCATATATTGGTCGTACTACAAGGCGATTGTCGGACAGAGTGCGTGAACACCATCCTGCGTGGTTGAACAGTGGTGTGACTAAAACGGTTTCAAGCGCGATTGTTGCTCACTTGACCGACTCCAATCATTCTGTTAGTAAGAAAGATGCTTTTCGGATTGTCTATCGAGTGCCAAGGAATCGATCAAAAGGGGTGAGATTTCGAATGTTGACCGTTGCCGAAGCCATCAGCATCCGATTGCGTAACCCTGACCTCTGCGCTCAGAAGAAGTTCGTGCGGACACTCAACCTCCCCTGGCCCACAATCAGTCAGGCCCATGATTCGGAACAGTGATCACGTAACTGATAACAAACATGTCGTCCTTAACCTATATCGACCGTTTATCTGACTCACATTAGTCACTGTTTTCATATTTATTGTGTTGTAATTAGCCTGATGATCAAACACAGAAAACAAGTCTTGTTCGCTACTCTGTCGTTATCATGCTGTAACACAAAATTTTCAAGGGACGCCTGATTTAGTACAGCGCCCACAAGGCAATTGACTGTAAGTCCTTGTGATGCACTATATTGGAACTTGATTATAACCTAGTGGTGACCAGTGTCCAGATTTCCTGGAAGTCTCGAGGAGACAGTAAGTGACAAGTTCACTATCAGCCGATTGGCCCATGACCAAGATCTTACAATCGAGTGAAAATCACTATAGTTTTTTGCTCAGCCAATATGTTAAAATCGGTTTAAAACACGAGGTTCTAACTTCCTTGTTTCTTAACATATGGGGGTTCTCTGTGTATAATCTTATGAGCTCAAGTCACTCGTATCTTTGTAAAACCAGAACTTTTTTCCACTATAAAAGTCCTATTTGTTAGCCAGGCTATAGAGTTTGTGTTTGAACTTTAGTGTAGTAGTGTATGTATAATTAGTCATAGACCAATACAGTTACACTTTTTAACACAAACTTCAGATACTCACCTGTTCACACCACCGAACTACTGGGCTTTGCAGGAACCCAGATTCCTGACTTTCTTATACTGACCGATCCCAAATCTTCGAAGGTGGAGCCAGTACACTCATTTAAACTGACGGCATGTTTGCAACACGAAGCTACCAGGCCACATGTGTCAAACATTGTTTTGAATTGGATTTCGAGCAACCACACTACAGACGTGAGTTGTACGACGTTAATGTTGAACGATCTCCACTTATTTAAGTAGGTTTTGAGCTAAAATGAACTTTGTGAAAGCAAACCAATTTTGGTGTTTAGATAGTCGTTAATTTCGCATTATTTTCGTGTACGCCTAATGCATTAGCTCAAGAGTCGAATCACTTGTAGCATGCAGAATTCTAGATGCACCATCGTGGTTGTAAACTGTTACTATCTGCTTAGGCAAGCAAACTTTGGTGTTTGATATAATCAACCTGGATCAACGGAAATCTGAACAAACACACTTCTTCGGTTCACCGTCTCTTTTGGTATACGGCCCGGTCCCCTTAACACAATCTTCAGTTTCACTGTCATGGTGTTTGCAGAAAATACGAACTTTCAACCAGTTTACGATCAAACATCGTAACCAACAGTTTTGCCTGCCAGGGTACGGTGACAAGAAAGTCCGAACAACGGTGTTCTGAGCGGAACTGAGCGACTTCCTTTATCGGGGGAGAGAACGCCCATTTTGTACAGAACCAACAGTGTTTACGCAAATAATTATCATTGAGCGGAAAACGTGTTAAGTTTTGATTGTTCCGGTTATTGTGGCGGTCTATATCTAAGCTATTAGTTTGCTCAAATCGGACAACCATTTGAACTGCTTGTTTTAACTCACATTTTTGCACGTAAATTCGGTGGAACAGCTGATCGCCGCTTCTGATTAGTTAGCACTTGTCAGTCACAGTCCAACTTAAAACAGTCTGCTTGTGAGCTCTGACTAGCGGAAGCTTCACCAATCAAGAAACCGCTTCAGTCCGATCCCCGTGGGTTACATATGTTCTTTTAAGCAATCTATGAATTGGAATTAATCACAATCCACAAGCTACGGTGGCCTCAAAAACGCTGTTTTAATCAAATGTAGTGGAAGCCCTGAACAGAGACGGTTGTTTCAGAGGTGGTCCCGAGGTTACCATTGAAGGCACGATTGGGGCAACAACTTTTTAAACCAACTGTTCAAATAAACCTGTCTTTTCCGGAAAATCGCAGAATCGTAGGCAAAATAGTTGGACATTAACGAGAAGCAACTAACTACTGTTTACAGCGTACGGTAGAAAATGACGGGTTCAACCGATTCCAAATTCATACTTAAGAATTTGGGTTGAGTCCTTTAACGAAGGAAGGGCAGCCTACATTAGGTTATCGTGCAGTTTGCCGAAGTGTGTAATTTCCACGCTCTGACATTTCGTTTCTCACTCGGGTGGGCTTATTAGCCCACGATACAGGCAATCGTTTTTGTTGGTTTTACTATATACCTCTCATGGTTAATTGGAGGCTTAAGAACTTTGAAACAATTAAGCGTAACTCGATCTAAAATCCAGCATCAAACCTTCCTTCAAATGCTAACGCAGTTAAGTAGTTGACAATGTTGCGGCATACAGTCTATATCTAATATCAGCCTGTATTACCACGCCGTCACCCATGATCACATTCCTCTCAGTCACCGGTTCCGAAAATAGTAATAACTGCACGAGACATTTACCGGTTACAACCAACAGTTAGAATGCAGTCCGACCTGATTGTTATGGTACAACTGCACTGAATGCGCCAATGAGTTAAACGTGCCCATAGCATGAGGACGGCGTTGAGTATGTGACCCGCTACTTGCTCATGTGTGTTTAATGGCATTCAAGTCAGGGGTTTAGCATATATATAGTCGTTTATGTTCAGTTGTTCGTACAGTTAGTTAAACCGAACTTATGTTGATGACGTCCGTGGGAGAAGGACAATATCTGGCACAAAAATATTGAAACAATTGGTTCCCTCGAGCAGTTTGAACAAAGCAGA
>QNGE01000728.1:204400-235267 GCA_008508345.1 Paragonimus westermani | reverse complement strand
CAACCCCAACAATTTAATCTGATAAAATGGGCCATAGATTGATGTGTGTTAAGTGTTTGCAGCGTTTCGATATAATTAGTATAATTTGCCAAGATAATTTATGCTGTGGTATTTGTCAGTGTATATTCACCATCACAACAGTACTGACAGGAGGCCAGCAGCCGGGATTTTGATTACTGTTATGTCAACCATGTGGGAGATTCTCCCAATGACGTCGTTAACAGTCGGAATTCCAAGCTAATAGGATCATGAACTGTGAGGATTTTTACTGTGGGATTCCCAATGCCGACGTTATGATACAGATCAGTCTACAACCATCGCAGTTTCGTACGTTTCCTAGTCCAATGACTCAAACAATTCCGGAAACGAGCGATTTTTTTATTTGCACAGTATTCTTTTAAAACCGGTCAACAGAGTCAAGTGTAGGTACTGTCAGCTTCCTCTAACCTTTACAGTTTCGGCGACCTGCATACAGGCTGGATAGAGACGGATCAGATAAACAAAGACAGGAGCCATCGCGGAAACCATGCTCAAATCCAAGATGATGTAAGTTGTGGACGATATCGTTACGATTCGGTCATCGCGAAGGTACTTCATCGATCTGCGATCTGCTACACACATACACACGCGCAAACCGCTAGAAGCATAACCGTGTTGGCGAGACCTATGGGGGTGTGCATGCAGGATGAATCAGATTTGCCTCAGTTGGGAGGCGCAGCACCACGAGTATTTGTTTTGCTCCCTGAGCAAAAACCGCAGATTATTACGGTTCACAATGGTGGTGGGTCTTTACGGTTTTATATTCAGAAATGAGAAGCGACAAAAAACAGGTGATAAATGTAATAAAGCGCGAAGCGCTCCCAGATTCAGAACAGAAAACAGTCGAAGCTAGCAAAATGACTACGGCTTAAAAGCAAGCGAAAATATACGGAAATTGACGACTAAATGATGACATAACCGTTCTATTGTTTGAACTCATGCTGATTAACTGTCGCTGTGACCTTCCAGGGAAGCTGTGACCGATCTGGTATACCCCTTCGGCTGAACCGAGCAAAGTGGTAATGCCGTGCGAAGGGATGATCCGACAAGGCCGTACTAATTATAAACTGAAGATAAGTTAGATATTTCCCCTCCCGAACCCGATGAAAACCACTTATCGTCGTACCTGAGGCCGTCCCATTAACGGACAGACATGCACGTAGTCAGATAAGAGTGGAACAATTACACTGTGCTCAATCAGCAAGACGGTTATGATTCGTTATCACGGACGACTTTTAAATAAACGGTAGAGAGAATAAAACTGTGCACAAAATAAACGCCAACTAGAAAATAGAGGGGGAGGAATCTTACTTCCAGTGCCTTCAATGCCCCCTTTAACTGCGTCACCAGCGTTGAGTTCAACATGTCTGACAAACGTGACAACTGGCCAAGGTGATCAGCATCTTTCTCTTGTCCGGTAAGGGAGTTTGACGTGATGACCTGACCAGGCCCAATTTGCAAACTGGGACTGACTAACTGCTGACGCAAATCAGTGATGCTGTCGACTGCCGACTGACACAACTTTGTAGATAGAATTCCGTACGAGCCTGAGCCACACTATGCACCAAATCCAATGCTCTTCGGAGAAACCGCTCGCACAGTTGTCTCGTCTGCTGTCCATATATTTCAGGCAAATTCTCATTCGGCCGAGGCATCATCTCGTACTGATCGCCCGTCAAATCATCTGTCGTCGCGGTTACCATGGACTGAATAGCTGAGGTGAAAGTTCTCGTGAACAATTGGACCCGACTGTGAAACCGATCCACAGCACGTACTGAAAGTGGGGTCTCAGAACAGGCTTGTTGGTCATTTCGCTCATCCGCTCATGGTAACAGCCCGACTAGGTCGACATGCACATGACGGAAACGCCCATCATGAGCTATAAACCTACCTGATGGGGCACACGTGTATCGATGAACCATGGACTGTTGACAGTGCGTGGACAATATGAATCAGGTGCGGATGTCCCAGTTGCCAGTACGTCAGATAAAGGGCTCGGCGACCATCTTGACTGCCACAAGCATGTCTAGACGAGACGTGTTGTGAGGTGTTTCAGAAATTTGGTGGCAGAAAACCAACGGGATTATCAAGCAGGTGATATTTCGCAGAACTTCACAAATTACCATCACCTTCGACGAATGCATGGTGACATGTCCCGGTATGAGGGAATTTGACAGGCAAAGTTAATGTATTTTCGGACTGTCGATCTGCCCCGCTGTGATCGCCGCAAGGTCGTTATAACATTGGTGTGCCAGAGAGCATCGGCTACTGGGTTCGAAATACCCGGACTATGTCGAACATTGGCCATGAACTCAACGATATAATCCAGGTTTCCGGTCCATCCACAAGAGTGACTGACGAATGCCGACCGTGCAGCGCACATAGTTCCCTATGATCCATGAAGGCGATATAGTGTCCGCCTCCAGCAGCATGTCAGAAATATTGCTGACAGTTTCTTCCACAAAGCATTGTGCTGCGAACTGTTTGGTTGTAAACCCCTAGAGGAAAAGAGTAGCGGGCATCAGTCATCTCCAAACTACTGCTGCGTGGCATCTCTCACATCCACTTCTAATGCATTCATGAGTAACGTTGATGGGACTGACGGACGGTGATAAGCTGGTGATGCTATCTCAGTGATAGCTTATTTTGGCTAAATAAAGACGTTTGTGCGGCAACTACGGATAAAAATAGGTGCATCCTGCCTGTGGGCAAGTCAGTGGGCGGCTGTATTCGGTGGGTATAAGCAACGATGAAATGGCATTGAAACCCACCAGACCGTTGGGCCGATGAAGTTGCTTGAACGACGCAGTTTCTGGAAAGATCGCTATGGTTTTTGCCTTGCCAGCGTGAAGTTCATCCCAGTTTGTTGGTATATTATGGCCAAAGAAGGCCAAGTAGGGTAATTCAGACAAGCGCCCATTTAATGTACTGTCATCGGGTGACGCGGCAGTGACGAACAACAAACGCCAGCGCGTGCATTGTTCCCTCTTTCACCCTACAGTTTCTCAAGAACCAACACACCTTGATGCTCGTCGCGCTAAGTCGCTTTTTCCCCAGGTACGCAATTATCAGACGCGAAAAGCAAAAGGCCATTGAGGATAGAGACCAAATCTTTATTCGACAAAGTGTACAGGTGGTCCCTGATATCGCTATTAAAGGCACCGATACGTAAAATAGCTAGAGAGGCTGGAGACCGGCCGTCGACGAGCGAGCAAACCGGAAGAATGTGACACGTGTGTCCTTCGGGTTTGCGCCACGTTCACATGACATGCAGACAAACAAACGGATCGCAGACATCATGCGAGCTTTCTCAATAACCTAGGTACAATATGCAACTATGAGTTTTGGAACTACTTTACACACCATATCGCAGGCAGGCCAGTGAAATCTTCAGGCCGCTACGCAGCTCCCCCCTAGAAAAGTACTGTGGCAACAACCCTCCCATCCTGATGGGGATAACTGGGGCCAGCCACCCTTGGCCTGATCTGGGTCGAGGCGTACCAGCTGATATTTAATCCGTCTGCGATTGGTTCGAACATCCCCAGACGCCGCAGGTGGAGCAGCACTAATGCCCACAGTTCCTAGCGAGTTCCCACTCGAGTATCCTCCCTTGAAGGTGCCGAAACAACTGTATTAGAAAACGTTGGAGGCGAACCATCCACGGAACGTTCAGGCACGACATTCAATACGAGATTGAAGATGATCGCGGTCGATTATGCCACATACCTCATGCCAGCGTCGGATGAGATATGCGATAGAAAATAGAACGAAACTGGCTGAGCATCAGTACAGAAATAAATGACGTACTCACCCAAATTACACCGTGATTGAGAGCGATTTTTTGGTATATCTGAAAAAACAGTTTGCTGTTTTTTGTTGTGACTGGGAAAAAACGTGATCTGACAAACGCTAGTCCTCTATAAGGCGTTTCAGGCAGTGCGCCCAACGACCTGAACGTGTTACGGCGGGTCCTGGCGTCATCGGCGAAGTCGTGATGTCTGCTCAGGACGATCAGCTTGGGCGAGGCTGTTTCGAAACAGCTGCCGGCGTGGACAGGGACTGCGGAGGACTATTGGAGGCTTCCTCTGTCCTTTCGAAGTGGGCCGGTTTCAGAAGATCGATGCTAACCGTGTCCCGAATACCTTGACGCTGGAGCACGTAAAAGCGATCCTTCCGTTGAAGTACTCTGAAAGGGTCTTCACAAGGTCGCTCGAGTGAGCGTTGAAAACCATCCACGCGAACAAACACATGCGTGCAGTCGTGGAGGTCTTTAGGAACAAACACCCTGCGGCTTTGTTCTCGTGTGTCCATGACACAGAGGCGGCGCATGTGCGAAGCAAGCTGTTTGGCGTAAGATGCATCATCGCAGGGCATCGGTGACGGATGAAGAGTAATCGCCAGGACGACGCAGTGGTTGGCCGCACAGGAGGTCGGCGCTGGAGACGTGAAGGTCAGTCTTAAGGGCGGCGCGGATGCCGAGTAAAACCATTGGCAGGGCTTCTCTCCAACGGATTGCATCGACCGCGGCGAGGGTTGCTTCTAGTTGTTGGTGGAAGCGTTCAACCTTACCGTTTGTAGCCGGGTGGTATGCCGTGGTCCGCGTGCGATGACATCCAAGCGCGCTCAGTGTTTCCGCAAAGGAACCGCTCTCGAACTGAGGGCCACGGTCGGACGTAACCGTGGCCGGGCAACCATGAGATGCCACCCAACGCTCAACGAATGCGCGTGTACAGTCTCAGAACGGACCTCGGGTATGGGGACGGCCTCTGGCCACCGCGTGAAACGATCTTTCATAGTCAAAAGTTATGTCATCTCATTGAAAGGTGGCAAAGGATCTACAATGTGTATGTGAAGATGAGCAAGTCGAGATGTAATTGAAGGGAATCGAGCAATCGGGGCAGACACGTGACGGTGAACCTTAGCCTGTTGACAAGCTAGGCAAGATCGTGCCCGCGTGCGAAGTTTCTTTTGCATACCAGGCCAGACGTACCTATCGGAAATGAGCTTGGCCGTGGCCCGGATCCCAGGATGGGCGATGTTGTGTAGCGTGTTGAACACGCGTCGTCGGAAAAGAGTAGGAACTACCGGACGTGGATGTCCAGTAGAGGTATCGCAAAGGATAGTGTCTGTAAACGCTGGCAAAGGTTGATCAGTCAGCCGTAGAGCTGATTGTTGGCAGGAGGCGCGGAAATCATATTCCGAACGTTGTGCGTTGGTCATAGCGTTTAAGTCGATTGAGTCGTGACCAACTAATGCCAACACTCGGGGTAAAGCGTCAGTCACAACGTTATTGCTGCCAGAAACGTGGCGTACATCAGACGTAAACTGGAATACGAAGCCCAGATGGTGAAATTCGCGGGGCGAATATCTCCCAGACCTACTGCGAAAGGCGAAAACCAACGGTTTGTTGTCGGTGAAAATCACAAACTGGTTTCCCTCGAGGGCATGTCGGAAGTGCCGAACGGCCGAGTAAATTGCTGAAAACTCACGACGGAACGTGCTATAACTAGTTTCAGCCGGAAGTAAACGTCTGGAAAAGAAAGCGAGCGGTTTCCAGAGTCCATCGACGAACTGTTGAAGTACGGCGCCGACTGCGGTGTCTGACGCGTCAACAGCTACACTTATTTCCGCGGCTGAGTTGAAGTGGTGCAACATAACGGCGGTGGCTAATGCGTCCTTCAATCTATCGAACGACTCGATGGTTGTTGTTGATAACTCTACGACTCCGTTGACACGGCCGCGGAGTAAGTCGGTTGAAGGCTGCTTAAGATGAGCGCAATGTGGAATAAACCGCCTATAGTAGTTGACCATCCCGTTAAATCACCGAATAGCAGCGAGGGTGGTAGGACGGGGAAAACCGCGGATTACACCCGCCTTATCGGTTAACGGTCGAATACCGTGCTGGTCAACGTGGTGCCCTAAATACTCCATTGCAGGTTGGCCAAAAACGCTTTGTCCCGTATTAATCGTTATACCAAAAATCGCCAATCCGTCGGAGAGCTGTCGCAGGTGGATCTGATGTTCTTCAGAAGAGCTTGCAACTATTAAGTCATCGATGTATGGGTGGACGAAATCCGGACCCCGTGTGGCGTCGTCGATAAAACGTTGAAACGTTTGTGAAGCGTTTCGCAAACCAGACGGCATACGCAGAAATTCGAATAAATCGAATGGCCTGACAACGGCTGTCTTGGCGACATCCTCGACCTCAACCGAGATCTGGTAATATGCGCGCACCAGATCAATTTTCGAGAAAACACGAAAACCATGAGGGTTTCCGTGATGTCCTGTATGTGCGGAAGCGAGAAACTGTCGGGTATTGTGAAGTTATTGAGCAAAAGATAATCTCCACAAGGGTGCAATTCGCCCGACACTTTGCGGAACATGTGGAGTGAAAAGGCCCTAGAAATGATTGACCGGCGGATAAATCCGAGCACAAGTATGTGATCAACCTCAGCGCGGGTGTAACCCTCGTCTCGCCCTCTCACGCGTCTCATCCAAGCTCGACTACTGGAAGAATCTACTCCGACTGACACGCACACGCTACCTGAAACAAGTTCGTACAAGAATAAATCCGGTCGATCAGTGCGTTTTCCGGATCGACTTGTGGTCGCTGTCTCACCATAACCTCACAGCTGGTGGGGGGCTATGTAGCCCTCGTCTCGCCCTCTCACGCGTCCTATCACTTGACAAACTGACTAGTCTAAGTGACGCTCATTGCCCCAACCTGCATATGCCCGTTCACCGGCTCGACAGCTCTCTTCCATACCCGAGCGCACGCACGCGCGTAGTCACCATCTGCGTACTGAGCCAATTGGAGCGCTCCAGTTGGATGTGATTCCGTGCGGTCGTTACACAGGCATGCGTGACGCGGTCGGATCCGGATCGGAACACAACCGCACCAGACACCACTAAAAACACAACTGACTGCCAACCGAACAGGACAGGACACGGCCCAGACGAGCGCTACTGCATTGAGCTTGTACACCAAAATCCCGACAATAAAGATCCAATCCATTGACTTAACCTTTTCATTGACTATCTTTGAGACATCGTTATTTGTCAGTGCGTACTCAAGCTATCACGATTAAGAGTTCTACTACAAATTGGTGCCGCGGCCCGTTTTTTTGGATCAGTTCTCCGTCTCACATTTGCGCCGCAAATTCACTTTGGGGTCTATTCGCTTAGCATTTCTCCAGCGCGCATTGTATGTCATCATTCACCATCCGTCCATCACTAGCTATGGAGCAAAATCACACTGATGACAGCAACGTTGATGACCTATTCGTGTCACCACTATCAGTCAAACCTTCCATTTTCTGGCAATCAGACACAGCCCTGTGGTTTTTGCAGATTGAATCGATTTTTCGCAAACATCGTATAACCAAACAGACCATATGTTTGATTATTTGGTTACTGAACTCCAACCAGAAACTATGCACGAAGTTCGAGACCTCATTGTCAATCTCGACACTCTCACTCCATATGCTGTTCTGAAACGGGAGCTCTTGAATCGAGTGTCTATGTCCGAACACAAACGACTATGGCAGTTACTCAACGATGCACAGCTAGGTGATCGTCGTCTCTCCCAATTGCTGCGCCATATGCGACCTTTGCTTGGTGACAAACCCACGGATGAATGCCTACTGAAACAATTGTCTGTTCAACGCCTACCGAGTCCTGTGCAGGTGGCACTCTCGCTTGTTCCAGATCAGACATTGAACAGTTCAGCTTCATCGGCGGATAAATTATCGAAGCCATGCCAACTAACAACGTCACTGAATTTACTCTTTTGGCATCCATTACCACCGACACAACACCGCTTATGTTCTTGATCCGTGAACAGCAACGGACTATTCAACAGATTCAACTTCAGCTGAGTCATTTGACAGCACAACTGTCTCAATCCCACTCACAACCGACTACTCACCTTCGTCCACGCAGTCGATCGTTGAACAAATCTCCACCAAAAACTCATACCACAGATGAAATATGTTTTTATCATCGTAACTTTTTCACTAATGCAAAACGTTGCACCACTCCATGTGCTTTCTGTCCGACTTCCAACCACTCTGGAAACGGCAGCGCCAGTTGAGTTCTGCGACAAACTCAGCTGGTTTTCAAACTTCTAGTCGCCTGTTTTTCATACTTGTTAAAGAAAGTGGTCACAAATTCCTTACTGATACAGAAGCTGAAATCAGTGTTATTCCGGCCACTTCACAAGATCAAATCTCATCTTATCGTGGTCCAACACTCAAAGCTGCCAACGGTTCTTCTATTCAAACCTACGGCCAGCGTTCCGTAACACTGTCCCTTGGCTTGAGACGCACCTGAAGATGGATATTCCTTATTGCTGATGTGCGATTTGCAACTTTGGAGGCAGATTTTCTCAACAGTTTCGGTCTCTTGGTGGACATGAAGCACCGCTGATTGCTCGATCCAACCACAAACCTGACTGTCACAGGTCAATCGGCGAACATTGATTCTCTTCGTCTGTCAGTTACACTTACTGAAACTCATCCGGAATATGCCTAATTGCTTGCTCAATTTCCTGGAATACTTAATCCTAATTTTCAGCAATCGTCCATAAAGCACACAACTGTTCATCATATCACAACTCGTGGTGCACCAGTAGCTGCTAAGCCCAGACGTTTAGCTCCTGATGAACTCGCTGTCGCCGGCAAGGAATTTGATCACGTGCTCCAACTTGGGATCATTCGACACTCGAAAAGTCCATGGTCTTTCCCACTCCACATGGTTTCTAAAAAGGACTCTAATGACTGACGTCCATGTGGAGACTGCAGAAGTGTCAATCAAGTCACCGTTGCAGATCGATATCCTGTCCCGCACATTCATGATATCACATCTAATCTGCACGGCAAGACCATATTCTCTAAGGTCGATCTGATACGGGCTTACCATCAAATTCCCGTAGCAGAAGAAGACATTCCCAAAACTGCAATCACTACACCATTTGGATTGTTTGAATTCTTACGAATGCCATTTGGGCTAAGAAATGCAACACAAACTTTCCAACGTCTGATAGACGAGGTGCTACGTGGTTTAGACTTCGCACATCCATACATCGATGACATTCTAATCGCCAGCTCCAGTCCCGAGGAACACCGCACACATTTGTTCCAAGTTTTTCAACGCTTGAACGATTTTGGTATTGTCATCAACCCTTCCAAGTGTCAGTTAGGAGTGTCATCACTGGACATCCTTGGACATCATATCAACTCAACTGGAGTACACCCGCTTGCCTCCAATGTGACCGCCATCAAAGAATTTCCTCAACCCACTTCGGTACGTCAGCTCAGTCGTTTTATTGGTATGGTTAATTACTACCGCCGTTTCCTGCCTAACCTTGCTGACACACTGAAGCCACTGACTGATTTGTTGAGTTCCAAACGGAATAAACTCTTGGAATTATCTGAGACATCAATCAATTCGTTTAACTCAATAAAACAGATGCTTGCACAGGCAACATCCATTCATCACTTGGATGCCTCCGCCCCTATCAGTATCACTACTGATGCGTCAAATTTGGCTGTTGGAGCTGTACTTCAGCAATTGGTTGATAACAAGTGGCAACCTATCTCGTTTTTCTCCAAATCTTTGCAGCCAGCACAAACTCGTTACAGCACGTTCAGCCGTGAACTATTGGCAATCTACTTGGCTATTAAACATTTCCGCCATTTTGTTGAAGGACGTACATTTTGTGTTTTCACTGACCACAAACCATTAACGTATGCCCTATCGGCCAAACCTGATCGTTATTCACCACGGGAGTTACGCCACTTGGACTATATTTCCCAGTATACATCGGACCTCCGATACGTCACGGGAGAACAAAACACGGTAGCCGACGCTCTATCGAGAGTCCAACTGGCAAACCTTTCACTCGACAGCTCCATCGATTTTGTGCTTATGGCTAAACTACAAGCTAGTGATCCTGACACAGATACGCACAAGAGTTTAATGAAAACCCAGCAAATAACACATAAGGGAGTATTACTTCTCTGTGATTTTTCTACGGGATCACCGAGACCTATCGTTCCAAAAGAAATGCGCAAAACTGTTTTCGATGCTCTCCACAACATGTCACATCCAGGAGTCAAAGCATCCAGGAAACTCATTTCTGAACGATTCGTTTGGTTCAGTATGAACAAAGATATCGGCGATTGGACGCGTTGCTGCTTGGCTTGTCAACAGTCGAAAATCCATCGTCATACCGTCACACCACTTGGAACATTTCCGCCTCCTGATGCTCGCTTCGATCACGTGCACATTGACGTTGTTGGACCCCTGCCGCCATCGAAAGGTTTCCGTTATCTCCTTACGTGTATCGACAGATTTACTCGGTGGCCTGAAGTTTTTCCGATCTGTGACACCACTACTCAAACCCTGGCAACAGCATTCGTAGTCGGATGGATTTCACGCTTTGGCATACCATCCACTATAACTACGGACCGCGGCTCCCAGTTCGAATCTCATTTATTTGAACAACTCACACGACTCCTTGGAATTCAACGGATTCGTACCACAGCGTACCATCCACAATCCAACGGAATGGTCGAGAGATTTCACCGGACATTAAAGGCTGCTCTGACTACCAAACTAGAATCAACCGCTTGGTTTGATCAACTACCACTTGTGCTTCTTGGATTACGCAACTCTGTTCGTGCTGACAGTCAATGTTCCCCAGCACAACTTACCTACGGCACCAGCTTGCGTTTACCTGGTCAGCTGCTAACCTATTCGGACAAGGCAACCTCTCCTGATCCGACAAACTACGTGAGTCGCCTGCAGCATTTCATGTCCAAGTTAACTTATCAACCACCACGACTACAGAGCAGACCTACTAATTATCCTAACAAACTGACCGACTGTTCGCACGTATTTGTCCGTTGTGATAAGCTCCACGAATCCCTACAACCAACGTACAAAGGCCCGTATCGTGTTCTAAATCGCTCGAACAAACATTACACGTTGGACGTCGGTGCATCTCGCAACAACATATCCATCGACCGTCTCATCCCAGCTCGACTACTGGAAGAATCTACTCCGACTGACACGCACACGCTACCTGAAACAAGTTCGTACAAGACTAAATCCGGTCGATCAGTGCGTTTTCCGGATCGACTTGTGGTCGCTGTCTCACCATAACCTCACAGCTGGTGGGGGGCTATGTAGCCCTCGTCTCGCCCTCTCACGCGTCCTATCACTTGACAAACTGACTAGTCTAAGTGACGCTCATTGCCCCAACCTGCATATGCCCGTTCACCGGCTCGACAGCTCTCTTCCATACCCGAGCGCACGCACGCGCGTAGTCACCATCTGCGTACTGAGCCAATTGGAGCGCTCCAGTTGGATGTGATTCCGTGCGGTCGTTACACAGGCATGCGTGACGCGGTCGGATCCGGATCGGAACACAACCGCACCAGACACCACTAAAAACACAACTGACTGCCAACCGAACAGGACAGGACACGGCCCAGACGAGCGCTACTGCATTGAGCTTGTACACCAAAATCCCGACAATAAAGATCCAATCCATTGACTTAACCTTTTCATTGACTATCTTTGAGACATCGTTATTTGTCAGTGCGTACTCAAGCTATCACGATTAAGAGTTCCACTACACTGGCTACTCCCATCTTGTCTGCTGGCATCTTGAGGGCTTCGGCGAACATCGGTGGGCCTATCGTTACCTTGTGTTGCCTCGTGGAACCTCTGACGGCAGGCAGAGATGAAGACTGTCAAAAAGCCTCCGGATAATTATCGATTAGAGAACTAAAGGAATTTAGTTCCATAGAGCTTCGATGTACGGGACTGATTGATACCTTATCCATCAAAATCCCGGATATCGTAAGCTTTGTCGTTTGGTCGACTAGACGGTGTCTTCTGGAATCTACCAAACGGTCGAAATGCTGGAGGAGGTCGATGCCGGCAACTGCCATTGGGACGTCGGTGATCGTGGAGATCCAGCGGAAAGATCTGCATAGACCCAAATTAAGTATGCCAGAGCGCTGATCGAGCACTTTTATAGTGCTTCGGTTGGCCAGGCAAAGATTAGAAGTGGTTAATCTGTCCAAGTCGTGGGCCTCAAGTGGTATCACGCTGACCTCGGCACCTGTGTCGATAAGATAGCAAATCCTCGACTAGTGATCTTCTAGAGAGAACAGACGAGCGGTCGGACGAGCTACGTCAGTAGCCGTGTGGATTTGGCTCCCCTATTTGCTGACTGGACCAAGGGTACAAGGCTGTCGGTATCATCGAGCTATCTTTCCAAATTGCTAGTGATACCAGCAGTGATCAGGGTTAGCGTTCGATGGCGGCTGACAGCAATCACGCAACCCTAAGCGTCTACTCTGTCGTCGAATGGAGGTAGTCGAGCGTGGCCTGGAACGCCGCGTCGTTAAGGCCTGAAGTCGCCTCGTTCGGCAGGCGACTTGAGCATTCAACGTGGCAATTGCCTCCTGACTGCTCAAAGCGAGTTGGGAAACAGCAGTACCATGTGCTTCCCCGATCCGGTCGGCGACATCAACCAAGGTTGACAAGGTTGCCGATGGGTTTGCGTTAAGGATGTTTTGCAAATCCTCAGGCAAATGCTGGAGCCACATATCCTTAAGTAGAGCCTATTTTTTGTGTGTCGTACTTGCTTTCCTTTGCATGTGGCGAAGAAGCTGTGGTGGCTCACGGTCACCAAGTTTGGTCACGCTCAAGCTGAGAAATACGCTGACCATTGGACAAGCCAACATTGTTAAATATTGCTAGTTTGAGCCGCTCGTAGGGCTTCGTGGAGTCCGGTAACCATAAAATATCGTCCACCTCGTCAATGACGTGAGGCGGCAGTGCCGCAACTACCCGATGAAAACGGGCTAGCTCCAAATCGATTTGTTGTAGCGCACACGTAGCTTCCAACTTAGCAAACCACGATCTGGGATTATCCTCTCTGAAAGGTGCGAATGGTGAGGATGGTTCACGGGCCGAAGGGTCTCACAAAACGTGAGGATGAGCCTCCATTATGGCGGGGTGGATAAAAATTGATATTTTTCTAATGAATGTGTGAAATATATGAAAACAGTAACTCACCTTAATACAAAAGATATACTTGCGAAAAAACAAAAATTATTCCAAGGGGCTTACCAAGTAAGTCGAGCTCATCGATTTAGTGTTGGTAGCACTAAGTCGCTTCTCCCTCAGGTACGCAATTATCAAACGCGAAAAACAAAAAAGGTCGTTGAAGAGAGATACCGAACCTTTATTTGGCGAAATGTGTGGGTGGCCTATGATAGCGCTATAAGCGGCACCGACACGCGAGTTCGTTAGGGAGGTCAAAGAGGGGCCGTTAACAAGCAAAAGCACCGGAAGGATATGAGACGTGTGTGTTCGGGTTCGCACCACAGACACATGACATACAGACAAACAATCGGACAGCATATGTAATGCAAACCTTTTTAATAGCCTAGATAAAATATGTAACCGTGAGTTTTGGGACTATTTCACACCTCATACCTCAGGCAGGCTAGTGAAATCTCCAGGTCGTTACACTATTTCTGTCGGCGAATTTTTTCCAGAGATGAGATACAACGGTCATTTTTAGAAGTGTTAGGGTGAAACATAAACTTGACTACATTGTGATCATTGGGAATTGATCGACGAGAAGCAGCGTTATTAAAATGATTTACGAGATGTGGTTGAATCCATAAAGCACTGGAACATGTGGGCGTTTTAGTACGAACGTGCGGTACATTAAAGTTTCTTGAGGTATACACAACGAATACCAGACGGGAATTGGGAATACGAATAAAAGAGGGAGACCAACGTATATTACACAGAAATTACAACTTGTTCCCACCGGTGCTCAACGACGCCGATACGCTGATGTAGCTAGGAGGGCTGGGGATTCTACCGCAGAGCGTTCAAGGAAGCCGGAATTGTGTATGGCGCCATCGGCGTGGGTAGGCCGACAACATGCGGACAAACAAACGCAGTCGCACGCAGCAAGCAGACGGACACAGTGATCCTTACGAACCTAAATACAATATGAACTAGGATATTAGGAAGGATTATACACTTCGTACGACAGGCAGACTGGGACAATCTTAAGGTGGGTGCTGAGCCATACATTCATTCAGATATGTAGTTTTGGGACTGTTTTATACATCATACCTCAGGCAGGCCAGCGAAATCTTCAAGTCGCCGTATATGTGTAAATTTTCAAACGTACGGAAGTATATATTACTATACTTATACGCATAGTTATACAGACATGCATGTGAGTAATTTTGTAGTCATACGTTTGCTTACACAAAATTGTATGCACGCATATGTGTACATACATGTATATGTGTATATATATTCACATATATATGCCCATATAAATGTGTATATGTACACATATGTGCATATATGTGTACGTATGCTTATGTATATATATATATATGCATAGGCATACTTCCAAATATAGTTCCATATAGGTGTGCATACATATATACATGCATATGTTTATGTGTTTAGGTAGATATAGGAATGTATATATATATCGGTATATAGATGTATACGTATGCATATACATATATATTTAGTTGCATACCTATATATATAGTTGCAAACATTTAGGTGCAATTACGTAGATATGGGGCTATGTATTTGTATATCCGTGTCTGATTAGATACAAACATATATATGCACCCGTTCTTCTACGTACACACTGCTGCAAGTTTACTCATTTATAAGTATACATACATTGGCCAAAGGGAAGCAGCCAGACAAAAAACAGATGGGTGCGATTGTTGTGCGTGGTGACTGTGTGTTGTGGCTCCTTCGTGGCTTGTTTTTTGCCTAGACTGACTGTCTGTCTGCCAGGATCGTGTGTACAGTGTTAGTGCTCCTGTGGATGAGTGCTGGATTTGTTTTGATGTGGCTGTCGATCCATTCCTCTGTGGTTGATGTTGCCGCGTCTGCGTGTGTGTCACCTGCTGCCCTGCGGTTTAGGCTTTTTAGCCAAAGGCTTTGGTTGGGTATCTAAATCGCTCTCCTGCACAGGTCTGGGTATCCTGGCAGTATCCACAGCCCACACATACAATGATGATGCTAAATAAACCAAATACCATACTGCATCGGCCGTCGCGCAGGATAAACCGGGTCGCCCTATCTGCTGCACATGGCAAGGTGGATAGGCGAAAATATGCTACTGCCAGACACTCACCCCCTACTTCCTCTCGGCCACAAACCCACGAGCAGATAATGCTCAATTAGGTTTTAGTGCCCAGATCCCTTAAGGCGATCTTCGGTCCATCTATACAGTATACTAAAGCACTGGTAGACGTAGACACTGGCTACCCTACTAGAGTTGATGCAGCGACAGTCGAGATATATCGGCCTCACATCCCTCCTTTCCAGACCGCTGTTCGTTCTCGAGTATTCGCTACGGACGGGATAGTCAGCACCCCTCAATATCATACTTGCCACGGCCTTGTTTCATTAGCCTCAGGGTTGCGAACCTCCACTCAGTAGGACCAGGTCACTAACCCTCACGATTCGTTCAAAGTTGGTCAACTTATAATAGGCCTGAACGGAGGAGAGGTAGTACCTGATCCAGTGTTTCCAAAATACATTAACAGGGTTTTTAGTTTACCTCTGTTCGTTTCTATATTTTTCCAGCAGCATCGTGTGTGTGTGTACGGCCTGCCGGGGTTATGTTTCAGGAACAGATGATCAGTTGTTCGTAAAGTCGAGGAATCGTTTGGATCGTCATAGATCAGAACCAAACGTCAGTTGTTAAAGATTCTCTCGACTTCAATCAGACAAATGTAGAGCGCCTCATCCGACACTATTTGCTGCCTTACGACAGCCTGTGTGAGCCATCAAACCGTGCGAACCGTGTCCCCCCCACATAGCCCCAAATGGCTGGCAGCAGGAGATCCAAAATTTTGGTTAATATCGCAACACAGTGAAACCCGATGGCTTTTGTCTTAGTCAAAGGTAAGCAAGTTTCTCTCCAGCTCCGATTCTGCACCCGCAAAACTGGACTCGTCATTTCTGCATGTGGCTTTCGGTCCGTCATACCGGCCGACGAATCTCACTAGAGCGAATGACATCAACAGCCCCGCTTTCAGACGTATAGCTCTCCTTCTGAAGCCAGTGGAAGGGCACATCTTCAACGAAAGCCTCTTTCAATTTCAGTGGGGCCACCGAAGGTTTCGTACTACAATCCCCAACTGTTCGCATCGCTAGAAAACAAAGTGATCAGATTAGTGAGATTAAAAACACCGCAATGTACATATTATATCAACATTTTCTGTGATTGGGCTGTGAGAAAAAGTGGTAAGCAACACCTAGCTAAGTCAACGTAAACTTACACTTGAACTGTTCAAGATATACTACACCGACCCCGTTCAATTTCGTTCAAAGAAAATTCGATTATTTCGTCACAGCCGCAGGATTGGCTGATCCAATATACATTATAGGGGACGTCTAAGGACTCAGGCGACAGTCACGAGCATCCATAACATGAAGACTGAACTGTTTTAATTGAAATGGTGCGGAGAAATGAAGAGCATCAAAGTTAGTCGGAAGCCGTCAGGTGAGTGAGTGTTGATTTACGTGCACTTCGCAGGTTATATTAGAGCATAGTCAATAGTCAAGAAAGAAAACAACACGCAAGTTGTCAACGATTGGGCAGGGCACATTCTCCATGCTTACACCATACCACATACATCGTAGGTAGAAACTACTCAGTGGTAACGTCAGGTGAAATCATTTTTGAGGATGACCTTCCGCGGACCGTTTTCTGTTTGAAAAACTGACGGGATTCCAGGGTTAACGTATAATTCAGATAGATAACCAACTCACGCGCATAGATTTCACTGCAATCTACTGACATTTAATGTGAAATGCAGTGCGGACGTGCAGTGGTAGTGAATTACTAATTGATCTACATCTTCAAACCACGCCAAAGTAGGCCTTTCGCACGGTATGATTACGCATTCTACCGTGAAAATTCCGACGGAAGCAATTTCAGAATGGAAATTCGATTACAGAAGCCACTATGATGCATTTGTCGAGAAAAGTGGAACGTTACTCGCAACAAAAGTGGTAGTATGTGCCATTTTTAGGTATAACTGATTCTTCTCTTCGTAACGTGACCAATACGTTCGACAGAGCCTCTGTGCTTCTCCTGGAAAACGCACTGCAATATTTTCAAAAATTTTGGGAATTTTATTTTCACGCCAACTCGTTCCGGCCTTGAAACACCTCACCGGGGAGCCACACAGTTGCCGCGGAAACATTTAATGATGCTCCGATATTACTATCAACAGTCAGTTGTTGAAAATAGGGAAAGGAACCATCCTCCTTAGGAAGAGGCGCGGAAGGTAGGACCAACGACCCAATTGTCCTCCAGGCAGCTGTAAGTGATTGGTAACCAAGAAAGCACATGCGTACATCACGCTTGAAATTATATAGACTTATTCGATGCGAAATAAGAACCGATAAGATTCACCTGAATAACAGATAAATTCGTCCTCCTAGAAAACAGGACATTCAACCTCTGTTGATGTTGGACACTTAACAGTTCTGGGAGGTACGCTTAGACTGTTCGTAACGTCTGTGACTGGACTGGATCTCGAACAGTCGCACTCGCTGATTAACCGACCCCACCCAAAGTAAAGGCGGTCCCAAAGGCGACTTTCTCAATGATAACTTACTGAAGCGCATGGAACATAGTGAAAACCAGAAGGAGAAGTAACAACCAACCCTGAAACGGAATTTGCCGAATTTCCGGAGTCCGACACCAACGGTTCACACGGGCAGGACCAAATACAACACTCGTCGTAATAGTGGAGCGCTATGGCGTAGTAAATCTAAGGTGTGCAAAACGAACGATTCAGCAGCGGAGAGTTTGGGAGGACAAATTGTGCGACAACAAACTCCAAAAAATTGAACATAGTGATATATCGGAGGTGAAGTTCATCGAAAGAGAAATTTGTGGCGCATGTAATTCAGCTGGCTGCATCAGTTTCGTATTAAAGACCCTCAGTTGCTACCAGGAAGATTTCGATTTTAAGGACGAGAAAGATCAACACGAAGCGAATAAACGAAGAAAGGGATTGTGGTCCCCGACTACCTGTAAAACAGAGGACGGCCGATACACTCAACGCAAGTAGTCACTTCAGCAAAGGTCACCACGGTTAGCTCGTGTTTCACAGATGCCGCACTCACAAATATCAAACCAAACCCAGTGCTACACTTCCTAGACTTCTCTGACTTGTTGCTAAGTCGCGTATATTATCGATCGAAGTTGAAGTTCCTGATATGTGGCAGCGGCCCACTCGCTCTTAGTACGCATCAACTCTTCTCGGGTTTTCCGCTCGAAGAGGTTGTCTACCGCGCAGCCTGTCGCCTCTTTCTCTCCCCCTGCCCAACTCTGGCAGCAGAAATCCAGCCGTTTTCTTGGCCTGCTTCTCTTTTGCCACTGCCCCTGGCTGGGTGACAGCTTCGTAACAGTCCGTCCGATGTAAGTTACTCAGCTAATACTTCAGCCGTTACAAACCAGAACAACCAGTGGTACTTGCGGCTTTGCCTCAGCTGTTGTCAAGCCACTCCAGTTCTGATAATACTGCGATCATCGACTCTTCATTGCCCATTTGAACCCTTTGACTGTTAGTTCTGTCTTGTCACTAGTGCCCACTTCTTCAGTAAATACAGATTCCTCTTAATTTCACCACCACGTTGGTCGGTTCTGGGTCTCACTACATACATCCATACTTGGTGCATCCGCTATCACCTTATTCGGGATGGAACCTTTATGACCTGAGTGACCTGAATACCTTCTTATAGCTCGCTCTGTCTTTTTTATTGGATTAGAGGAAAGAACCGTAGCTGTGAACCTCATGCAAGTCAATCATCCGCGAGTGCGATAAACTTCTGTCTTCAGCGGTGACAGTAACTTTTCAATGCAGTTCGCGGCCATTTTTTATCTGCAGCAAGTTAGCATCCACACTGTGATGCGTCATGTACTCCGTCTGCCTTGATAAGTATATAACCTTTCTGGAGAGCTCATATCAGCTCGGCTAGTTTTGAGCAGAAAACCTTTTAGTTCTTACCTAAGTTGCCGTCTTCAACTCCGTGTGCGCATTTAACGGGGGTGTTCGCAAACACTGATGCCATCAGAAAACTACACATCACTTGTGTCACGGAGCTGATCCTTTCTTTTGGCTCGAACTCTCAAAGTTCCCCACAACCCTATGTTAACACGATTAGAAAGTCGCAACAAAAGGACGGTGAGTCTTCAGGCAGACTGCTCAATGATTCGCCCACTGTACGACAAGCAATTTTCAATGAAGCAAGTGGAGCCACCAGATAGGTGGACATGAGAGAACCCTTAGCACAACCGCACTTCAGTCGCCGCAGCGGACGAACGTTAATAAAAATTTCAAACGACCTTCAGAATTCAAACAAGCATCAGACTGGTTGGGCGGTGTTCTCAACGGCAGTGGCTAAAGCATTGTTGTTCCATTGAAGATGACGCAGATTTACTATGCGACCACCAGTAACGCTGCGGTGCATACGCCAGCACACTAACTTTGATGTTATGTGTTTGTAGTGAACTTACATTAACAACGTAGTGTGAACAGGCACGTTGGTACTAGTAGGGCAGCCCTTATGCCACATGGAGTCTAGGATTTGGGGGAGCCGAAGATGATGTCACGATACCTCAGTATTCAGGGCCAGATTATTCCAGGGCTTCTGTGACACCATTTCGGTGACTATGCTCAATTTCAGTTCATTTTTCACATATCCATCGACCTGCAAAATCAAATTTGCCCTCCTCTATTCGCGAGCGTTTCTTTCACGTATTAATTTTGTCGTCTAGCCGTAATCTCCCAGGCGCCCGCTTCATTCTCAGTGCTCCAGTGTCCCGCCGGCTCGTGCAGCAACCGCAAGAAAACTTCTGTCAGTTAACAGCAATCCCAACAATTTCGCCTCAGTGGTTTATTTCGGTCGCACGGCCCTAGAACACTGTCGGTCGGTTTGGCACCACTGTGGTGGTGTCATTTTTCACGCCTATAGCACTGAATTTCCCCGGCGCCTGCATGAAGCGCACATTCCGTGCATAATGATAACCTTGTCTGGACGTTGATTGGGTGATCTAGTTCTCGCCGTTGTCAGGATAGGTATAGTAGTGGCAAAACTGCCAGATTTGCGGAGAATTAAAGTTCAGTCACGGTAGGTCCAAAAATTAGAGGTGTCTTACGACAAACAGCCATTTAATATAGTGCTATCTGAATACACACTCGTGCACTAAACCGCGACACCTGAATGCCAACTGACGACTGGTGATATGTCAACAAATTGCTTAAAAATACGTCAGTACGTTGTAAATGAACAGGTACACTGACACCACCAACGAAAAACAGAGCGGAAAGAGACAACTTGCATCAAACATGGTGGATGCTGTTGAGATTAACACTCGGGTTTGAATAAACTCGTAGCACTTTGTTCCAAACTAAACTTTGATGTAGCACCTCACTTAACCCCCGAAACCTTTCCGTAGAAATTTTCTATACATTATGTGGGCGCTGAACAGAATACGGTAGGCTATGACTAAAAAATCCTTCAGAACGCTGCAGCTACATAACTGAGAGAACAGACGAGGTTGTTGTTAAGACTGAGCTTTCTGTTACTTCTTGAAAGGACGAAAGCTGACCCCGAATTAAGCTTCAGACGAAACGTCTCATACAAGCGGTGAGGCTCTGTGGAATGGTCTCCACTTGTCTGATGGAGTTGCACACAAAGCGCATTAGTGCTCAAATTCACTGCGTAACTGCGGTAGGAATAAATTGTCTCGATTGTCAGCCCGCTCCTGTAGGATTCATCGTTAACTGCTTCCCAAAGTCATGCGGGTACGTTGTGCATGTAACGAAGTCTTAGTTGACCACACAAACACTATTGGATCTGATAGGTTCTTGCTATCAACCAGCGAACAAGAGAATACCCGAATACTCCACACCCAGTAGGTCACCGTCTTCTGTGACCGAAAATTTACTGGACAAAAAGCGGGCTTAAGTCGGGCCCCCACCGTCGAAATCTCCAACGATTTTCAGGGGCCTGACATCAGGGCGGAATTCTTGGGGCTAATGTTCAAGACGTCGCTAGGCATCGATAGGCTGCCACCTGTCATATTCAAGGAATGTGCCGCGGCACCGGCTACTTACTTTTCTTCATCGTTCCAACACACATCCCGGATTCCCTATCCAACCACTGACGCCGTCTTGTCCATGCGCAAAGGCGGTGATGTAACCAGTAGAAAAAACCATATCACTGTTGCCCCTACGATTTTATTGTGTATCCAATTATGGCCGGTGATAGCACAAGGGCGTTGCTTCAACCCGCTAGCGTTTTGATAACTCAATATCTCACATTCTGCCGCCGCAAACTTCCGGTGGCACCTGTTTCTTGTACCGTGGATGTTGAACAGTGAACCAGCTAATTTACCCACTCCAGGCTCTTGACAGAATATGTTGCCGTGCACTACTCATTAAGTTGCCTTGTGTGTTTCCATAGCTACTGACGTGAATGGGCTCAACACTACTCGTGAGACGAGAAGTATCCCATGATTGTTAGGGGTAGGCTAATTGGCACACACAAGGCTCCCACTAAAGTCCTTCATAGTTCCATACTAAAGCCTTCGTTGTTCCTACTACTGGCGGACGGCTCACCATCAGTGAACCATTGGCCCCTGCCACGGGTGCAGACGACACCGAATGTGTCGTACGCCACGCTCTCCTGCAGGCTGAT
This sequence comes from Paragonimus westermani, assembly GCA_008508345.1. Taxonomy (NCBI): domain Eukaryota; kingdom Metazoa; phylum Platyhelminthes; class Trematoda; order Plagiorchiida; family Troglotrematidae; genus Paragonimus; species Paragonimus westermani. The sequence continues at coordinate 213,421 of QNGE01000728.1, read as the reverse complement.
TTTCAATAGCATGACTTTGATGCGACGCATCTGTTGTCAGTGTTCTCAGCTACCAGTATACAAGATCGAAGCTGCAGCTCAGACCACTCGAGTAGAATGATGTTGTTTGCCGCATATATCCGGCGAGCGTCCGTTAATCTAAAAGTCAGTCATTGGAAACGGCGTGTAGTACCGCTTCTGCGGATTACAACAACCGTGAAAAATGGAGTGGGATTACGGATGGAAGTTTCAATAAATGAGAACCAAACAGCTTCATAAATTGGTGCCTGGAGGTGTCACTAACGACCTCAGGAGGGGGAGGCATTCCGGTAACTAGTAACCATATGAGAAAAGAACCGTTATTCAAGGAGGGTTTCGGGGACGGGGCTTGTGAAGCTTCTTGTCGCGACCGCTTTGGTCGCTATCAGCCTCTAAGACGGAGAACTGCTCAACCAGTTCTGTGCCAAAGAAAAACGGCGTAATAACCGAGCCACTGCCCAGCCGTCGGAATGCAGGCACAGATAAAAATCTTGAGTCGCGACTTATGAGCCATTTACTACAGGCCAGTGACCAGCTGGATAGCCGCTTGCTGGACAATCTGAACAGCGAATATTCCCCCCTTCAAGCCGATGTACACGACTAGCTTGATATATTTAGGTAGCGGTCCTACATAATCCCCGTAAGCTGCCAGAAAAGCTTGCTTTTCCAATCGGGGAAGGTCTGTTTTATCATCGTTAGAGTACAGATAACTCTTTATCTCCACACTAACAAGTTGAAAATGGTGCAACCATTCGACATAGGAGTAGAAATATCTGGCGATTTGATGAGTGGTTACTCCGGTATTCAAGCAGCCAAACCCTCAGTCGGTTTACCAGGATCACTTCGAACAGAAACGCCTGACTTCTGGTCACGACGTTCACCAGACTACACGGTTGCGAACGACAGGCTTATTTATTTAAAACGCCAGCTCATTAGCGTTCCCTAATATTTCTTAGTTACTTTAGAGCCCGAGCAAATACCTCCCCATGAGTTATCATGAGCAGTATAATGTGATCGTTCACATTCTCAACCTCGGGGCTCAATTTCCGGTCAGCTCTGATTTCAGCACTAGCACGCTGCACTGATAATGATAGTTATAGGCAGGCTGGCTACACTCATCAGACTGTTGCGTAAGTTTCCACCATAACTTTTTAAGTGTCGTAGTGGTTTGAGACGACTTTTGTTGGGGATGAGCATAGAGGAATGCGCCGTAAACCCGAGAAGAGATATATCCACTCTTGACTGTGTGCGATGACGTGCAACAAAAGGGAGAGGCTTTTCCTGCGGTCGCGTGAAGACGGACTGACGTGTGCAAGCCTCCTCTTCTCGGCTTACAGGCAACAAAGGTAAGCAATGGTGCCCATCTTTCGGATCGTGACCTGTTGAGGAACACATAAATCGGTACATCTTTAAACTGGTGGAGGCTACCAACCCAAGGCGGTAAATTCCAATAAGGCATTAAGTTTGATGGCCCAACTCTCAAAAGACGGCTTTGCCATCCGAGTTTTCCCAGTCTGGAGTGCTCTTCTCCCGCGGAAATTGTGGGATCTGCCATTATCCGGACGTTTTGGGAAGCCTCTTGGTGACTTGCCGTTATCAAGACGGTCACAACGCACAGCACACGCATTTTAGGACCCTTAGTTCCCCACTTGCATTTTGTATGTTCGTATCATCATGACATGTGCACACGTTCAGTAAAGATCTGCTTATTTTAGTGCGCTTTATGTGCATTCAGGTTTGTCTCGAAAACCTCCTCCACTTTTAATAACAATAATTTAGCGTTAAGTCTACCTACAATCACATAATATTGTGATCCCCTTCAACCCCACTGCAGCTGGACGTGTGTTATGTCCCGGGGAGTTTGCGCCCGTCGTTGTCAGCACGTCACCTGTCTACTCGTACACACAGGTGTCTCTCTCTCACCTTCACCCTGGCCGTGAACGATCCAGTCGTGTAGCCCACACAATCAATGAGTTGGCTGCTTGCATTATCTATGCCTCAACGTTAAAAGATGTCAATCTCGTATTCAATAAAGTTACCTGCTATTACCGTTATGTGTTCTCATTCTACTCTCGGTTGACTACGTGTCAGAGCTAACAAGTTAAAGTGTGCTACAAGTTGTAGTCTTACTATCACCTTACAACGCACTGGCACGATGTTTCCCGTCCACGTTACCTATCTCCTGGTGGTCGTATCCACCAAGTACCCATTAAACCCACATTCAGCCTTTCAACGGATCACTCGAGTGTCAAGTGCGATAGGCTGTTATCCAGAATCAATTCAAAGACTGAAGTTGACATGCAGTCCAAATATTACGAAAAAGTAGGAAAATCAAAACATTTTGGGGCATGGCATCGCCCCAAGCACCTAAAATTATGATCGCAAAATCGGGCAAGCAAGTGAAACACAAGGATTCATATTAGCGGAGTCGGTGAAAGGAAACAAAAAGCGAAGTCTACGAACGTTTTGCATGAAAACGTTGAGGTTTTGGTAAGTAATTTACAATTGCCGAATATCTTTATTATACCAACAAACACACGAAGTGCCCTAAAAGCACAACAGGGTGGCCGCATGTTTAAACCAAGTTGATCGACTGACTCGATAATCAATAACAAAAAAAGTGATTTCCGGGGTCGTGAGCCGTGCGTCTTTTTTGCGTTCCGTGTCACTTGAATACAGGTTTCGGAAGAGTTAAACACCCACGGAGCCAGCCGTCTATTTCACCAAGAATCGCTTAGAAGAAACACTGCGCATCGTATCAATTGGACACTTCGTTCAGTGTGGTAGAATTTCTAAACCAACGCATCTTCACGAAGTATTGTGAGTCACTTCCTCTTGTTTGTATCACGTTTGGGCTCCGCGCTCATAAGCAAGTATTTTGACAGAGTTTGGATCCAGTACACGGGTTTAGGTGATACTTGTGAGCACTCACCTGGAACAGGGCTTGGGTGGACAGTCATACTCTCGGACTCGCCAGATTGGGCATGCATGTGTTGTTTTGTCGACGACCATCATCTAGTGTAAACACATCAACCTATCACACTGATCCCGACCTTGCGAGTGTATATATGCTGGCACGGCCACAGGCTGTCCGTGGACAATCCCCCGAAGTCAAACAGACCCCGGTCTGACCACGTGAAAGCTGAAGTTCGCTGATCTAGTGAATGTAGTGCTTACGCAATCGGTCGAGGATTTCGGCGTGACAGTGACAGTCCTAGGTTAAAATTTACTCCACTTCCACAAGTCCAGTATTCATTATCCCTTAATATATATTAGATAGTTATTGCTTGCCATCTGCCTCCCTGTTCACCTTCATCGCTAGTTGTTGCTAGTAACTCCCAGTCCAATTGGTTTTACGCGGTCTCCCCATCACTTTAGTTTTTCTTCCCATGTACCTGCTACGGCGGGGACTGCTCGGTCGGTGGTGTAGTCGTGGCTAGTTGGTCGGTTTTAGGAGTCACGGATACAAGCCGGGGTGACTTTGTTTCACTTCACTGTGTCTAACCTCTACTTCAAGTTCCAGGAGGTGCATTCGCCGAGACAACCACTGGAGATACCCCTGGCGTTCCGGTCCCATCCGAATGTGAATTTAAATTTTCCCGCTGAAAATTTGACGGCGAATTGTGGCGCACTATTTTGGTCAGTCACACTTACCAGTAATCAGAAATATAGTGGATTTCACAGCTAACCTGTCCAAAGAGATAAAGCGTCAGAAATTAAAATATTTACTACCAGACTTGGTGTTGGGGCGACCTTTTGTTTGTGCGCGCCTGACGGCCTTCGGCGGTTCAATTCGCGTGCACGTTTGGCAGGTTGCTGACGATGGTTGTCAAGGAAAAGAAAGATAAGTCCGCGAACCCAATGAGGGATATACAGATTCAAAAGCTTTGTTTGAATATTTGCGTCGGCGAGAGTGGTGATCGTCTCACACGAGCTGCGAAAGTCCTGGAACAGCTCACTGGCCAACAGCCTGTGTTCAGCAAAGCCAGATTGACTATTCGCACATTCGCTATCCGGCGAAATGAAAAAATTGCCGTGCACTGCACAGTTAGAGGGCCAAAAGCTGAAGGTTTGCGTTTATCTTAGTAATGGTGAGTGTTGCAGAGATCCTCGAGAAAGGCCTGAAAGTCAAGGAATACGAGTTGCCGAAGTCCTGCTTCAGTAACATGGGCAATTTCGGCTTTGGCTTAACTGAACACATTGACTTGGGAATAAAATATGATCCCGCGATTGGCATTTATGGTATGGATTTCTATGTGATTCTAGGAAGACCGGGGATGAGAGTAAAAAACAGGTAAGTCGCAGCTCGGTACTCACAATACTCTAGACGTCGTTGCAAAACTCGAGTGGGACCATCTCACCACATTAGTAAGGATGAAGCAATGAAATGGTTTCAGAGCAAGTTCGACGGGATACTTTTGAACAAATAAGTGTGAACTTGATAAACATGGTACCGATTCCGTTTCGTTGTCGCCTTGAAATGGTTGGGTGTGTACGGGTTTCTGCGCCATCCCCGAAGTACGCGTACCACGTGTATTTCCTCGTGAAATTGCAATCATCGCATGTACTGTCGTTTTAGGTCTGCAATCTGTGATGACTTATCCATTTCCTCGTGATCATGTTTATGGCGGGATAAATGTCAAGACGTCCGCGGAACTAGCTTTAAGTCACGTGGTAATGTGTAATTTCCACCTTATGCTAAAGTTAGTTGTTTGCTTTCTTTGATAAATGGCTGTGAACACATCATCGTTGGATTGTTATCGTTCACATTGGCTGAAGTTAGTGATGGTCACTTCTCCAGCACTCATTATTCACAAGTATCCGAATGCGTGTTGGTCTCTATTCTTAAGTAAAGGGCTGATGTTTCAAGCAGCTGAATTAGGAACATGACGATCTTCTTGGTTTCCAAGGTGTCCAACATTAAAAACCCTATCTAAACACAAACGAGCGTGTGGCTGTCTTGTCATTACAAGTGTTCGTGTTTTCTATAGTTCCCGAAGTAATAAAACAACAAATGTATGCTTTCATTTGGATTCAGGAGGAATGGACCAAACTGTCACGTTCATCCTTCCACTTCTGTTGCTGCACCGTTTGTTTGTGGTGTTTGTTGGTCTGTGAGCATGTTTTTCCTTTTGTCCCTCATTTCTCTTACGTTGATCGTGGCCTAGTGTTATGACAAGTGAGTTTTCACAAGCCGATTGTATGCAGAAGCCGGGATGGGATATTTCCACCAGATTTGTCTTGTTTGGGGTGCGTCGTGAGTTGGTCGTTGTCCAGCTACATCGCTTACGGTACACCCTCGTCTTGAGGCTTTAGTTTGTTTGTTCTTGCGATGTTTCCAAACACTACCGACTATTGATTCAGACTGTTTTGGTAAGGCTGGTCGATGTTGATCTTGTCCTCTTACATGCGCCGGCGTTCGACATGCGGACACACTGTACACCTGCCTTACTCAGTCACTTGTCACGTTCTGCTTTTTCTCTGGGTGAGCACCGTTCCACTCTATTGATACCGTTAGGTCTGTCAAGTTTAGTACGCGCGTGACTAAGTCTCATCTTCCGTTCATTGAACTTCTTAATCCTAGTGGTGACATATACTTCGTACGTTCTCGAGCCAAATGTTGAACTGTAATCAGAAAGCAAATGGCGGTTTTCAGCCTAATGGTCTGTGCTCTATCTATAGTGGATTGGCTGCTCTCATTGGGGCAAGGACAGATAACGCAAGAGTTCATGAATGTATGCTTGTTAACACAATAAGCTAAGACTCTTATCCAGTCTTTCTTACTGTGGCTGTCAGCATCGTCCGTCCATTAACTCATGCGCCCTTCTTTACACTCATCTTCCTGCAACTCTTCATAAACATTTGGCACGAAAATCTTCCGTTGCGTTTGCCGCCATGAAGGTTGTAGCTTACTGACACTAACCCAACCGGTTTGTGAGGCACACGAGGTGCAACGTATTTTTGCTCACTGGCGCGTAGTGATTTTGATTGTATGAGCATTTAGTCGAGTAATGTGAATGTCAGTTAAGCATCAGCGCGAACCACACATGACTGCGTTTGATGTCCATGGAATTCTATCTCGGTGAGTAGTTTGGTCATTTCGAAGTGGCTGTGTCAATTTTGTCAAGGCTAACGGCAAGTGGTCGCTGGACCAACTGAAGCGGTCTGGTTTAGGCGTCCTGTTAGTGTTTGATAGTAATAACCCTTAGAATTTTGGCTTTCTCCCTGACAGTAGTTGCACTGGCCACATTTTTGTACCCTGTTCCATACTTGGTCTCTGTCATTTATATACGGGGCCAACAGTTGTCTTGGACCTCGGAGGGGCCTTCGATTCGGTCGATGTTGATGCACTCTGAAACTGTGTTTCGAGAGGAGTATGAGTATGTGAGCATCCTGAAAGCCGTTTACTGTGAAACCTCGAGCAGAGTTAGGGCTTATGTCAGCATATCGCCGACCTTTAACATCTTGAGTAATTTGGAACGAGGTTGTCCAGCCTCTCTCTTCCTTTCCAACTTTGATCACCAATGTCTGCGTTCAGTCGCTCGTATCGGGTGGCACTGGCGTGTCAGTAACAAAGAGGTTAGAAAGCGGGTGTTTGGTAATGATTGTCAAACGAGTTCTTTTGTTCAATCCCTACGTTTTCACAGGTTTAGGTGATTAGGTCACGTATTAAGAATGTCAGCTAGTCGTCTCCCACTCCGAGCACTGTTCGCTGACACTGCGACCGACTGGTGTAAGGTGCGCGGTGGACAGATACTGGCCTGGCGTAGGGAAATGAAGTCGTTCACGAAGGGATTGGCCACTGTGGGTCGTGTTCGTCTCCCGGGCTGGGCCCTCGTGACTCAGAGTCGGTGGCTGGAGACTCTAGGTGAGATGGCGGTTAATCGAGCTCAGTGGCATGAATGTTGTCGTTGTTTTTGAAGTGATTGCATTTAATGATGCGTGGCAGTTAAAGCCGTAAGGAAGCTGTCTCGCTAATGACGCCTTACTCTCACTTGCAGCTCGGATGTTTGTTTGCAAGGTGTAGGCACCTTGATGTTGAATGTTTGAATGTAGACGTAGTCATTTTCAGTAGTTAGGTCCCTTCCCGTCCCCTTCTTTTTTCCCTCTCTCCTATATATATAGGGTTTGCTGTTTCTTCATGGTTGTGTGGCAGTTAAGCCTTAGTGTGAACCATTGATGTATTGCTATCCATGGTGATGATGATTTCCACCTTTGCAGTAGACGAAGTTGTAGAGTGTGCGTAATAAACTGAGACACAGGGTATGCAGACGACATCGCCTTAATCTGCGAGCGTTTGCAGAGAGCCTCAGACAAATTTGGGACTTCAGTTCATTAGTTTCGTACGATCTTTGCACTCGCTGAATGTGAGATATAGTAAGATTAGCAGGAATCCGCAACTGTTCTAATCCCGGGCAGTAAGCTACTAGGAGTGGTGAGGTTTTTGTTCCTTGGAGGCTGTATCAGCGTTGGTGAAATAACTGATGAGATCACCTTGCATAGGAAAATCTCGGATGGCTTTTTCCAACTTAAGTCATCTTATATGTCGGCATGATCTCAGTCCGAGTGCATAGTGCCACCTCACAGGCGACCCTGTTGCACGGCACTGAGTCGCGGTCCGTTCGTTGGAAGGATGTCCACAGGGTGTCCGTTTTCCACCATCCGTGTCTCCGAAGCACTGGTTCAGCGTGGTGGAAACACCGTGCCGACCTGTTTTCGGAACGGATAGACTGTCGACTCTTGAGCATGCTGATCTGGTGCCAAGGCTTCTGTAGGTTGGCTACATCTTACAAATGCCAACTAACTGCCTGCTACATCATGAGCTGCTTGCGGTTGGTGTGTCAAACTGAAAGCGGCAGTCTGGTGGTCAGCTGGTGACTTGGGTTCGGGTTGTGGAAGCATACACACAAACTGGCTTTAGTGTAGCGCTCCTGGAGTCCTGGTTAGTAAGGAAGGATAATGAACACCTTTGGTTGAGGACGCTGTCTGACGGTGAGAAATAGAAGTCGATGGCGCTTGTGTTGCGAATCTCCATGCACCGGTATGTATCCTCTTCTCTCTTAACACCTTTTCTGCCTTGCACATTTTCTTGTATTCTCGCATTGTGGCACGCTTATCACTCCTGTGGTTTCCAGTGTCAAATTTACACATGTTCTTTAGCTTTCTCATCCCCTAATGTGTCTTATTTCTCCGCCTCTGTTTGACTAATTGATAGCTCATATTCTAGAAGGAGCACTCGGAAGCCTCCGGAATCTCGAAGTGGAGGTTCTTCCAAGTGACAGGCCGACCAATATTATGTGTGCATACTACATTGCTTTATTTCGTTCTTCTGCAACCAACTTTCAGACCATGCTCAACCGGCTGACCCGTATAGTGTGCCATGTATGCCTTCAGGGTTGCCGATGGATGGTCGCGAGCTGTTTTTCAGTTCTTCTGTGTGTCATCATCATCATAACAGCCATGAGCCTGACCAAAGGTACTGTGGCTCGGGCCGCCGCTCACATCAACAGTGACATGGAATATCCTGGAAGGAAACGTCACTAAGAAGATCAAATATTAAAAGAAGACTAAGCGGAAGAACTAGAAGTGGTGTGGATACGGGTACGCCATTGACTACGACACATTACCATCTCGGATAGCGTACCTAACCAGCGGTTTGTGTGTTCACGAGGACCCTATCCAGGCAGGCGATGCTTGCCCACTTTGCTCAATTAAGCAGTCAAGGTCTTCATATTTCGTGACCACGTTGTCGCTTGATCACCACGCGGTTTTACCCAACTGTTGGTGGCCTCACCCTATAATGCCCGGTACGGTGAACGCTCAGCTGCGCAACTCAGTTAGTTGACCAATTGGTCGCGGACGTTCCGGAATACGCGCCGGCGAACTGCCACATTGCTCACGCGATCAGCCCACTTAATGTTGGCCAATTGGCGGAGACAACGATGGTCAAACACAGCAAGTCTGTTGATATCTTGATTGCGAACAGGCCACGTTTCAGAACCA
>QNGE01000728.1:152180-197794 GCA_008508345.1 Paragonimus westermani | reverse complement strand
CAGTGAATAAGACAATAATGTCTGATTCTGAACACTGCTGCGCGCAGCGGATGTACTCGAAGCTACATCAGGCTTTTGAGAGATATCTGATGTTTTTCGACAGTATTGGATAATACGCCGGCGGTCACGGTCAACCGTTGGGCGATCGGAGTGCTTTGTTTGAGGGTACCTTTTCTAACCCCGATCTTCCTGATACGGAAGACAGCAGTGCCGCAACTATAAAAATAGTTCTGCTGTATGCCCATAGGATCGTGCCTCACTGCCTAAGCACTCCTACGCGGTCAGCAGTGCGACATACAGGCGGAGCGCCTGCCGCATTGCGGCTGTTGGTGGAATAAACCGCAACACACTCAAACGATGACATGATCATGGGCTGTGGAAGCATCGGCCGCTCCGCAGAGCATGACCGGTTGGGGCTTGCGCAATCGTCCGCATGGCTAGTTAGGTCGTCTTTACCGAGAGGTGTATGGGTTTTTTATATTTCGTTTGTTTCATTCCATTCCCACATCATCTAGATACACAGTAGCAGCAGGGTAGGTTGCGACAGTATATGTCTGTATCGCTTTTGTGTCAGCTTCATCACATGAGTGTTCGATTAATGTTACATGATTGGATGTTGGTTGGTTTATTTTGCACAGCATCGCGAGGCCACTAAGAGCGGTCTGGGTAGTTTTTAGTAATTTGGCTGATTTACTTCCTTTTAGGATGCACACACTTATTTCGGATTACAAACCTCCATTTTGTGCGTAAGCGTGAGACTTTATGATATACCTAGGAAGGCTCAGAACTTACGTGTAGGTCAAAAACGGTCTGTCGTCATCGTTATAATTCTAGTCGAAGTAACCGTAGGACTGGAGTTCTTTGAAGATTCCGAGAAATCAGGAAAACGGGCAACTCGAATTAGGTACATCGACTGCGAGCTCGGAATATCTGCAACCACCATTCGATATAATCTCAACCGGGTGCCACACGTGAGCTATATATATATATATAGCGTGGGAATTCCTCTGACGTTTTTCATAGATTAGTGGCGACAACAATGTCCTCAATTTACAACAGAAATCGGCAGGCTCCTGGTACAAACGTTAAGCACATTGGAAGTCACTGTCTGCTGAAGTTGAGATAATATGATCTTTGGCATTAGTTTCAAGTAGTGACGGTGATAAAACACATTTTGGAGAAGATTAGCCGCTTTTTGTGGTCAATATCCGGCTGAAATATTGTGTTATTGGTGTGAACACCAAGATGATCCCACCGGGCAGTGTCAACTCCCACTTCGTACATCTGGGTTATCAGATTGTTCGGGCATCATTGATCATTGCAACCGTGCACTATCTCCGGTTATTCTTCTGAAGTTTCAACACATGGTTTGTTGCTTTCTAATCTAGTCTGGTCTCTGGTAGGCCACGCGGATGTTAATCTTGGGTGGCCTGATTCTGTGCAAATCTGTTAGTTTCCAGTCAAGGTATTTTTTCGTACCAAGTGAATCTTCAGTTGCTCTATTGGGACGCGTGTGTACATTTGGGTAATGTCTTCATCGGTCGTTGGACAGCATTTCTACTAGTCGCAACGGCTAGCACTGGTCTGTAGTGAGACGATCTTACTAAGGTTTAGAATAGAGTTAGCTGCGGACCCACATTGCATTAAGTAACCGATGTTTGCTGCAGAGGAACCCACTAGCAGTCTGACAGGTGTCTGCAACACTAGTTCTAACCGGAGAGTTTCTGTTTAGTTTGTTTGAATTCAAGTGCAACTCGGCAGCTGACCAGAAACTTCGGTCCAACAGTAGATGCAAATGACGTAGTTTCCTCGCATTGGGCAGTACTAATATGGTAGAGCGTCGTTATAATGAAGACCGCTGATCGGGAACAAAGGGTTGTGTTATTCATATCGTTATAACGGGTAACGTAGAGAACTTACTGAATACCTAACTTCTCTCATGACTTCTTTGTCTGTTGATCTGATGTACACATATAAACATGGTCGTGAGCCGAACCAGTTGGTCCTGAAGGTTGAGCCACCGCTCACCACAGCTGTGCCGGAATATATTTCAAGTAAAGTGAACCCGTGGTTTCGTTCACTCGTCGATGGTCTCGATGAATAATGTCCGATACGGCAAACGTTCAGCTAACACGGATTACTTAATCCCACCACTTCAGACAACTGATCATGTGTCGGAAGTGTTTGGAAATGTACAAACAGTAGTGTTGTTCGGCGCGAGCATTCCTATTTCTCTTGTCCCGACAAATGTTTTATTATCAAACGATCCTCGTCATCTGTACTGATAAGGCCGTCGGTCTTTGTCCGTCCAAGTGTGTAGGACTTCAAGAGCTCCCTTTACATCTTGACATTTTTCAGAGAGGAGTCGGTAATATTTCCCAAACAAAAGCGGCACAGGAGTGTGACGCAGTTCAGTGTTCTGAGCATAGTCACAGGTGACACTGACGTTCCTGTAGTCTTGCACATAAGTGGTGGAAACACCGACACAATTTCCGGAAGTTTTTGGATTACATGTCTAGCCTGTAAACGTGTCTGTTGGTCCCGCTTCAACGTGTTCAGTTTTTTGGGTGCGTTTTGTGTCATTCTTAAACCTATCGTTTGATCTGAGTCTGGCTGTTAGTGGCAGTGGTAGATTCATGAGCTAAAGATCCCGATATCAAGAATTTGATTCTAGTGAACAAAGCGCATGTGGTTAAGACCGATGCCGGAAGTCGTACAGACCTTGATTTGGTGGTACTCTGGTTACAATATCTCGTCTTCTCATCACTTTTCACGCTTTTTTGTGTGTGATTCTTATGCCTGATAAATCGGTAGTTTGAACCCCCCCATGAAAGTAGTGAAAATTCGAATTTGTAGCTGACAGCTGCTTTAGCTAGCTTCTCATTTCGTTGTTACAAAATGTAACATTGAGTGGCTGTTAGCAAAGTACTCATAAGTAGTTAAGGCTTTAATTAATATGGGTTGAACCTCACTCAGTCGATTACAGCCTTAGCCTTCCCATAGATTTTTCAGCTAACCCCTGCCGAAAAAAAACTATGTCCGAATTACCCTCGTCAGTAATGTGAATCCTTGCAGATACCGGGATTCCAACTCCGGCAACACTTTCGTAAGATAACCATGTTGAGCACGGCGCCGTTGACTTCACGCGGCCGAGTCATTGTGTGCAAATGCGCAGCTACGTAAGTATGAAAAGGCAGTAACTGTCCTGTTAACTGCAGCCGGTGACCCCTCGACTCGGATTTCTGTCTTGGTTTAAATCACAGCCGTCAAACATGATGTGACGTGTTCTGATTGCTGATAGGCGGCAGGAAGTTTAGTTGATATAAGTTGAACACCATTCACAATGCGAATCCCGATCATGGCAAAGTTATGCTATGCTGACGAGCCCTAACAAGGTCGAAGTTCGAGCATGTCCTCTTTTTGAAAGGAGGATGCTGAAAAATTTGTGGAAATGTGAAAGCTCTAATCGGTTGAGTGGTGTTCAACTTGTGTTATCAACAAGCTGCGGTGTGATTAGATGAATGGCACTTGTTCGTGAGTGAGACCACGGACAAATTAAATTTCAGGTAGTCCGTATTGCGCTAATGTGGCGAGGGGAAAATGTCTCATTAGCTGAGTAACCGTGTTGAGTTGTGACAGCCCTGGCGCTTACGCGAATTGTTTTCAAGCACGTACTCCAATTGCAACCATCTCTGTTATCAGCGAGTTTGTCCCTTAACGACTGAATGACGGAAATTCGCCAAATGATTCGTGAACTCCAGATAAACTCAACCTGTTTCCCTGTATCTGAAAATGAGATTGACTACTGCAAGTGCAACAGGGAAACCCATAGCCACACCATCAGTTTGCCTGTACAATTTCTTGTTGACTTTGAAGAAGGTTGAGCGTAAGCAAAGTTCGAAACCAGGTGTAATTTTGAAAAGCGATGTCACTACGTGCACTAAGAGTCATCAGTTTCTAATAACTATGACGACACCAATGCTACGTCTTACCGGTACTTTAGTGTGAGGAAAAGTTACGCCTAAACTAAAGGTGTCATTACGCAGTGTCACGTGTTCGAGATTGTTGACAAAGTTAAGAGGAACTTTAACGTTGCTTATTAACTTGTTCTGCAACTGTTTGATTACATGGCTGGTGTACTTGGTCAGTTTGTAAGTTGGACTGCTGGTGTAATCAACAATGTATTTTGTGGATACTCCGTTTTTACGCACTTTTAGGGGACGTAGAATCATCATTTAGGGTTGAGAATGAACTGGGTAAATTCCCAAGTTCTCTTATACTCCAGTGAGACTTGCTTGTCCGTGCTTTGATTTTATTCGGAGTTGCGTTGGCTACTTGCCGATTCATTTCTTAATAAGGTTCTGTAGCTGAGTGTTCCGACACTTGGTAACCTTATTAACTAAGAACCGCTGTGACGTTGCCTTTATCAGCCTCAGTGTTGTACACCGACTGAACTTTCCTGATGGTACCAGGAACATCTTTTCCGCGTTGGCCAGGTTTGAGACAGCTGGCTGTTGGCGTAGGACGTTCGGAATGCTGAAGCACGTTCCATCTACAGCCTCAACATGGTGCGCACTAGGGATCCGGCTTCTATGGACAATCAGACGGGTTGCGTTTACGAAGTCAAATGCGGTGGCTTCAGTGCCCCGTACATGGAAGAAACAAGCAGATAATCGAAAGTACATGTTGAACCCAAGATGCATACCAGCTTCGGAAGCTTGGGGCAGGTTCGGACATCGCGCCACATGCACTGTCGGAGAACCATGGCGTATGTTTCGATCAAGCCCGAGTGATTCATAAGGGTCTGTCTTCCTATGCGGAGCGGTGCTGTGCTGGAGCTCCCACCATTTACACCTAACTCGCTTCGATCGCAATAATGGCGAATCCCTGTCTGCAGTATGGCGTTCATTGACAGATGAAATCAGACACAAACGCGTCTTATCTGCACCAGTCTCATCCCCGCCTAATGGGCAAAGAGTTCGACCGGTGTGTTCAGACGCAACGCAGGTTGGCTCAACTACACCAAACCGCACATGTCTTCCGTTTATTTGTTGATATGATTTCGGTAACATTCTTAAGGAAGGCCATCGTAATTGGTTAAAAAGTTGAGTTTTACAACTTGCTGGTAACGTGTTCATCTCAATCGATTCATTATGCGCCATTCAGCCTTATGTATTCTCGCGCCCTGTTGGATCGGTAAGGCAGGTCAGATTTGTAAGTGACGATAGGGGAAAAATTAATTTTGCAGGAGGTTCTGAATGTTTTAGAAATTACTGGGGAGCAGCACGCATGAGAGACGAGAGCAGTCCTCGTTACAAACTTGTTCAGTGACAAAAGACGGTGTGATAGACAAGTTGATGGCACGTCACGTAACGTGTGGTTATTGGAACTCATTATGCGGCGAGTCTTATAATGACATTTCACCCAAAGCGTGCCTTAACACTATCTGAATGCTAACGGAGTTAATGACGGCGCGTCGTTTGTTCTGAGTTTGTCGGTCGCACCACCTGATGTTTGGCGGAAAGAGCTCGTGGTCACTGCTGTGCTTGACTCCACTCTGAGCATCGGCGAGCATCTACTCATCCATCCTAGTCCGGTTGTTCGATTATGATCGGCGCAGTCACGATCGTATGCCAAGTCCCAACTACCCAATCGTGAAAGGTCAAATACCGTGACCTTTGTCCGTCGGAGCGGCTACAATTGGCTCACGATACCCCGGTTTGTGTTTAAAAGCAGTTCTTTTAAGTGTTGTATCGTTGTAACGTGGTACAGCAACCCATCCCCTGAAGTTTTTATCTCACTGACCCATCCTGATTAGCATTGTCTGATGTCTATCCACTTTTGTTCCTGACCACAACGCAGATGTGATTGCGGTTTACATAACTACCTTGTCTCATGCCTTTTGGCAAGTTTTTTCGTCGTTATTACGTGGAGCCAAACCTTGTGTGCAAGTTCACGAATCCGGTTATCAATATGATAAGAAGACAGCTTTTGCGAGGTAGCAATACTTTGCGTATTGTCGACGGCCACGTACATGAAAAATACGGTTTATGCATAGTATTGTTACCCATCCAAAGTATGTGGGCATATCTGTGCCCTCTCGGTACGTACAGTCGGTGGCGCTTTCTGTTCAACATTACTTCAAGGAGTTCTTATAACCTTGCGTTTCGCTTACGTGATGGCACAGATTAATACAGTCAACCATCGATCTGTCTCCAGGACTATTCGTGTTAGAGGAAGCGGGATTCCCATCAGGAAGTTGAGTTGATGACGTTTTTTGTGTCATCGTCGGGACCCACTGCAGTCATCCGCCAACGTAGTTTCTTCTCCGTTTTACCTATGTATACATCAGTGTGGGTGCTACTGAACTGGCCGGTTAGGTGGAAGAAGGAATGGTTAGGTAGGCTTTTATCAGCACCAGGGAGGACAGTTCTGTTAATAAGCTACAAGTGTAATTCAACGGCAGAACCACCATCATCGAAAGCAATGCACCAGTGGTTGCTACTGACTACCGCGAACAACAAAACCTGTTTTAAGTATGATGAAAAGGGACTAAATGGAACTTGTTTTGTGAAGCCCCTACACCCAAACTCAAACATTTAACACCAATTTGCGTGAGATTTGCGAACAAACGACTGAGCTGCAAGTGGGAGTCGGGCAGCACCTGTAACACTTAAGTCCTTCACCTTCCCTGCCTCCCGGCTACTCACTGTCCAGGAGGGTTCACGATCACCCACATTGAACGAAGGATAGTCGAGGAAGTCCAGTTCGTACGATTTCAAAAAGATAAGTAGTACCCATTTTGCTCTCCAAAAGTTACCTCCTAACTGATGTCACCCGTAAGTTGCGATCTGCTTGGCAGTGTTATACTTTACGGAACCAAAAGGTTGATGCAAAAACTATTGCACACATCTGCAATCGAAAGAGAAAATGTATCTGGTTGTTTTTTGTGAGGAACAGTGCGTCCCCGTTTTTTTAACAGACTTCTATAAAGGAATACAGTGGAGTCAACAAGAGCCTTAGGCGTTGAATACGTGTGCGTCGGTAGCTGGTGGCTACATGAGTTTCTACGTCGAAACCACGTTGATCGGTGTACCTAATGTTTCTTACAATACCGTGCAGTCCGGTTAAGCTAATTACGGAACGTTCATTTGCTATTTAGTTTAAAAATCACAAGCAGACAATACTGGTGAGTAGCAAGGGGTTTGGGCCTGCGTAAATTAAAGGCCACCGACAATTGTTCGCAGTTGTTGCATTCCCATAGACTCCAGTCGGCCTGTTTCGAAAGGAAGCGTTAGACTCAAATTTTGCTCTTGTTGAAGCTCATCAGTAGTGCCTATCCCTGCCACGGCTGGGGTTATAACTTCGGCTACGCTTTCATGAATCAGCCGTGTTGCCCACTGCGCCAATGGCTTCACATTAGGTACGACTGACTGATCATATTTGAACACTACCACTTTCGCTTGTGAGTAATACTCCGGTTGCTCGATTATCTCATGAATGAGAGGCTGGAGTTCTTGTCCTGGCCGTGACAGGTATATGAACTGCTGACGAGCTCTAACTCAAGTCTAGTACTTCTTTTCGAAAGGAGTCGACTGAAAAGTCTGAGAGTGCAACAGGTGCGAGTCATGTTCAATTTACATATTAAACAATACGTTTTTCTACTTTGTTTGTTCGGTGGTCCTGTGATCACGAATCACGTTAACTCGGTTGAATTGTATACAGCACAAGACACCTTTCTGCACCCTAACTTTGTGTGATAGTCGATTGTTGACTCACACATCCCTCTGTAACTGGAACGTCTGAGCAAGCATTGGGACAATGAAGCTACTAGTCAATAACACCAGTGCCGTTTCCGCCGAGGTTGTGTATGTCAGCGACCACTCTTGCCAAGCGTCTCAGTATACGCCCCTTCCGGTAGTTCACCAAAAATAATTTACATGAAAAGGACTGACATTCAAGACAACCTAGCGCGATAATGGCAATCTCACTTTTTCCGGTAAGAACGAATTTAGCGAACCTGGTAGCCAGCATCTCGTCGAACGATGAACAACGATCCCTCTCAAACGTTTGAAAAAGCATGGCAAAATAAATCAGCAACGCTTGGCCATCCATCGTTGTAGTCCACCTTGTGTATCACTCACTGTAGAACTCCTTAGAAGTTGGCGTGAGTAAACCATAGCAGTGGCTGGTCTACCGTACCAGTTTTTACTCCTTGACATAGTTCGGAACAGACAACTTTGTGCCTGTCTGTTAGATTGTTGGAAAAGTCAAGCTGTGTGCTGCTCCCGTTTTTGCCATTTAAAACGAAACTAAGTTTCGGAGTGCGTTCTGTTATTCTTTATAATGGTGTCCCTCAGATCATAACGAAAAATTTAATTCGCTTCGATGCGTTTTGTGCATGGCTAGCGGTATCCGTTGATAGAGCCTTTAAGTCTGCTTGGTCCCCCATCTTCTAAATCACTTTCCGTCACTTGACGTTTCTTGATATGATCAATATGTTGGTCTCAGAACTACGAAATTTTAATACCTTTGCTCGTCTTGAACTTACCTCATCGATATTTATGTCAACTGGCTCATTTTCCATCTGGAAGAGTCGATGTTTTCAGAAACATTATGCTGGAAATCTTCACTTAAGTCGCTATCTTATCTACCGAGCACCATTGCAGTTGGTCGTAACCAACTATCCGACTCCTTGAGCCCCTCGATTTGCTGTGGGCCGGCAAAATTGGTTGCCTTGGTGTATATTTTGATCTTTGTAATGGGGAATTCGACACTTTTTTTACGCACATGGGTGTGAACCACTGAACTGCGGCGTTCTCAGTGCTATTATTATCAGCCTCCATTTTTTTCTTACTGAGTTCTTCATCCCTTATTGCCTTTCGGGCAGTCTTGCAGGACGTCAAGTACGCTCATCACACAACTCTGTTTGGCACGTGGTCCAGCAAGTCTGTCAATAATGCTCAATTTCTCATTGCCTGCCAATCAGTTTCCCATGGTTGGAAATGCTGCTTTCATCGGCATGCGGTCTGAATTTGTGGCTTGCTCCCTGATCATATCGTACAGTGTAACAACTCATTTTATTGGATGGGATTAGTCCACTCATCCTAGGACGCAATAGATCAGCTGCTACTTATCACGACGCTTGTACACATGTCAAAGGACAGAGTGGGAGTATGTTACAGCGTGCCAATTCTAAGCTGCTCCATATTAGATCAGCACTCATAGTATTTTTGGGCCTAAATTTTGTTTTTGATTCAGTTGGTCAACACATTCTGGAACCATCTTATCACAGGAGAGTTCTAGTGAAGTGCTCCACTTTGTTAAATTCGCTGTATACTGGCTCTGATTGCACAGAGCGTACTTATGAACAATTATCTCGAGCATTCTTCAATTCAAGCGGCGTTAGACAGAGGTGTCCGATCTCCCCTTTCATTTTCAGCTGTGACAGACGATATTCCCGGAAGGAGCAACCGGAGGCTTGAAGGATCTCCGAGTTTCGCTTCTTTCAGGTAATATGCTGACTTGTATTGGGTATACAAGCGTACTTACTTTGGCTGTGCAGAGAACATGCAGACCATGCTGAACCGATTACACGACGTGGCTTGTCTATATGGTATGTCTACCAGAACAACGGAACACGTGGTGCATCTTTGAACCTTCGTCAATTGTGATGTCAGAGATGATCATTTGTCGATTAAAGGCTAGGTTTACGGCACGTGTGCGCGCTCAGTTTTGTTTTATGAGTTAGTGGCCTGCTTCACTCTTGCGGAAGATAAATTTGGACACTCGGTATTAGATCACCGTTTTCTCATCACTTAGCTTCTCTCAACTGGGTTGGCTGTGTAAGTATTGAAACAATCCGTCGGCACGCACTTGGGAAATGTGCAAGTTCACGATAACCGAATTAGTGAGCGCACAGTTTTCGCTGGCCAAATAACGTGCTCCTTACGCAGACGGAACGCCTGTCATAACGCACATTGTTCTATGTAACCGCTGATGATTGAAAATATCCGCAAGGCTGCCGAGTGATGATGTGGCCACAAGCTATGAAAACCTTGACCATCCCACTGAACTGCGTAACTGTTTGGGGAGTTCGCGACCGTCCACATCACTGATTGGGAACATGGCAGTGTATCACAGTCACTGGCGGGTCTGAATCTGCGACGTTGTCAACTCATCTAACGGCACTTCATCGCTTCCTTCTCTCTCTTTTCCTACGTTTGTGTCTACTTATTACACTGTTAGTTTGTCAAACCCATCGGCAGTCCGAGCCATAGTACCTAAGTGTACGGCTCAAAGCGTGAGATGTTGGCAATTTGTCAGTTTTTTCATATAAAATGGTGGAGTGTACATGATACTATTGCATTGGCTACTTTTTCTCCATTCCATATTTAACTGGGGGTCAAAGGAAGCTAGTTACCTATAGGTCAACTCCCGCAAGCCACATTCCTCTCTTGCCCTGCAGTCCTCATGATTCAGAGTTTATGGCTGGTGATATTGGAAGATGGCGGCCAACCGTATTCACTGATGTGTTGTTGTGACTTAGTTATGGGTCAGGTAAATACAGTTAAATGACAATGCTGTCATACGGATACTGGTTTACTCCTTCTCACAGTTTGACTGTTCGTCTGCAGGACGTAGTAGCCTTGATGTCAAGTGTTCTAGTTTTGAGTAAACGGCTTGCTATTTGGTTTCCGTTCCTCTCTTATTGTCCAAATCTGAACTTGTCCCTCTTCCACTAGTTATCGGTAACTGAACAATGGGATGTGTTGCCGTTAATGATTGTGGTGGTATTGCGTTTCTTTTGATTTCGAATATTTTCGCCGCCTGTGCTGTCATCAGGACTACATCACCTTGAACTGCACTTTCCCGTACGCAGAGAATGTTCGTAAACATATCGTGGCTTTTCGTTCAGCATTGCTCTTGTTAGCTGTTAGCTATGCACCTTCTTCATTTTTTTTGTTTCGACCAGCCCCCACTTTTGTGGGCATAACCTACACTTTTCAACGTCCCACGAATCGGGCAACACTTTAGATCATAGCTTTCGCTTGTTGTGCTTTGTTCTTATCTGCCCTCGGGCATATGTAACCTATTGCTTATATTCATCCAGTGTTAATTTTCCAGTTATCTATTCCCCTGATCGATTTTTCGGTTGCTGTTTCGTTAGTTGGTTTTAGAATATGTCAGCAGACATCCCAGTCGTCGTAAACATTGTCCTATCTTTAACGCGAGGCATGTCATCTCTACTAACGAGCGCGTACATACTGAGACAGTGCACAATGTGGTAGGGAGAGAGGAAAGTGTCCAAGTGTTTATTGATCGGAGTCATCTTCAACAGTCATGAGCCTGACCAGAAGTTACTGTGGCTCGAGCCGCCGCTCACCTTAACGGTGGTGTGGAATATTCTAAGGGGAAACGTTACTAAGAAGGTTGAAAATCAGCAAAAGAGGATCAAGCGGAAGAACTAGAAGTGGTGTAGGTGCAGGTACGCCATTGATTGTTCATAATCAGTTTTCTTTATTATTGGAACTGACATCGACACTTAGACTTGCGGTAAACCAGTTATCGATTGGTGAGTAGGCTTGAAATGGGTAGGTATGATGCATGTCCATCGATGATTTACTTGCAGGTAAACACATTCTTTGCTGTCTGCTTCCAGAAAGCTTCATGTTTTCTCGGGCCAGAGTAAACGTACACGTCCAGTGCACATTTCCGGTCATATCCTTCTGAGAAGTGTGCTGACTGAACCCCAAGCATTTAAGATACTTGAACGCGTGACATCGTTTTGGCTCGTTCACCTCGTCCTTATTTCAACTGTGAGTTTATTTAACATCAGTCGGTCTCGTTGCACCGTTAATGAGCTCTGTCACACCGTCAAATAACCTACTTGTTTATCAAGTAATGACCTGGCGTAGGGAAATGAAATCGTTCACCAAGGGCTTGGCCACTGTGGATCGAGTTCGTCTCCCGGGCTGGGGCCCTCGCGACTCACAGGGTCAGTGGCTGGAGACTCTAGGTGAAATGGCGGCTAATCGAGCTCAGTGGCGTGAATGTTGTCGTTGTTTGTCCGAGTTGTTTGTGAAGTGAGTGCATTTAGTGACGCGGGGCAGTGAAAGCCGTAAGGAAGCTGTGTTGCTGATGACGCCTTACTCTCAATTGCAGCTCGGGTGTTTGTTTGCAAGGTGTAGGCACCTTGATGTTGAATGTTTGAATGTAGACGTAGTTATTTTCAGTAGTTAGGTCCCTTCCCGTCCCCTTCTTTTTTCCTTCTCTCCTATGTTTGAAAGACACTTAGCACACCTGGAACAATGTGGTCCCCTAATAAGTCTGAAGAACACAGTAATCGTCATATAGAATGAATGTTTGAGCATCATTTCTTTCGCTCTTTTCAGTTGCGTACGCGAAACAATATACAAACATTTCGACTTGTGGGAGTATACGGGCAAAATTTTCAAAGTGATTAATCCTCATTCGGGCATGTGCTCTGATGTGAAAAGGAAACAGAGTAAGAATAAAGAAATAAGTAGGAGTTGTGTAATATATTACTAAGGTAACGATAGATTCACTATCATCATCTGTTTCCGAACGCATAACGATAGTTTCATGTGGTGTGTGGCAAGCGCTTCGGAAAAAGCCAGAGCGTGTTTGCTCACTATCTGACAGATAACACGAAATGTTTTAACAGGGTCTACTCGACAGCCAGATCTTTATAGATGTTCTGGAACTGCACTCCTTGCAAATCCCACTTCTGACACCCATGAGCCATTTGGGGAGGTCCTCCGAGATCTAAGCATAAAGTGCAAGCGTACTACAAACCTCAGCTACAGGTGTTTGATTCTGTGTGTGGGCACTGTATGTAGCTGAAGAGAGCGGACGAAACGTTTTTCAAGCCTTAATCTTACATGGCAACTGTTATGTTCCTCAGGTCTATCATACTGACTATAATTTTATTCCGACGACAACTTTGACCCTTCATTCACTAATGAGACAGAAGCACGTGATTGGACATCGGTTGTGTTTATGTATGACCAATGGTTCGCACACTCGAAACGATTGTATGTGCATGCGACTTGATTATTTTGTAACTTATAAGGTTCATGCTCAAATAAACGTGTTATTTTGATATGTACATACCCAGAACGGCACTATATGCGGTCTTTATAGGGTCACTAAGAGTACTGGAATCGCTCATATTTCTGGGTTTCTCATGCACAAATATCCTGTCTTCATAGGTCGGTTACAAGGTCTATTTTGCCATTGTGATTTCGAATTTATGGATACACAGACTCTGGGACCCCATTTGTCCTTCTTCGTTTTGTTTCCCAATTGAATATTTCCAGGCGGAACAGCATGCATAATCGAAAGTTGTTTATCTTCGTTTTTGAAAACCGCTAAATTCTCCGGTTCAAAAACCTGCCGGTACATGCTTGTATGCGTTTTCCATCGCGGTTCAGCCGGGAATTCTGGTGCCCAATTTGTGAAGCCCACGCGCTCTAAATTGTGCCACATCCAGGTTCCTCCGGGTCTGGGTTGATGAAGACCTGTGGTTTAACGCAAACATCAGTGGATTAGTTGGTGTAAACAAAAACGCTTTTCTTGTAACAAATCTCGGGGTGTTCAGGAGACTAATTTACATCGTGGGTGTGCTTTGTGTACTGCTTGTTGAAGTCTGCCTATTAAGATTGTTTTGTCTGAATAGCAGGGTCGGCCTTGGAAACACTAAGGGCTGCTCCGATGGATTTTATAAATCCACAGTGATTTTCGTTTGAAAAGTTTGTCCATAGTTTTCGTTGGTTCCTTACATTTTTGGAATCCAATACTAGTTTAAAGTTAGTGACATCGACTGTTTCTTAGGATTTTGAATTCAAATCTTAATTATTTTGCCTGCTTTTGTCTGTGCTTCAAATGTTGACAGTAACTCACCGTCGCATGATGTTCTCAAATACTTTGTTTTGGACTTGCTGCTTTTCAGTTTCACTCGTTCTTCACGTACGTTTAATTTGCGGTTTTTTTATCAAATTACTTGCCGTTCATCCAAAATCCAACAAATTACAACAGTGGTGGACGATGCAATTAATTCTTCAGCCTCTACTTCAACAACAACTGACAACTGATAGACAATGCGTGTAAACTCCTCCTTGCTCCTGCGTTAATCAACAAAATTAGAAGCTACATTTGTGCATTTAAACAAAAGTGCAAATTTCATTTACAAACAGGTTTGCGAACACCAAAAATAAATTATAAAAGATTATGGTTGATTGCATTCACTACAGTATTTCACTACCATGATGTTTGCGGTTTAAAAACGATAGGTAATGTGAAGTAAACGTTCGAACACCATTTCACATACCACAATCTGCCAAGAGTTTTCGTTACTGCACAGATCGTCCTCTGCATGTTGTGCAAGAGCCTGAGGGGTTTGAGATGCAGGTTGTTGTAGTCCCAGATGAGGTTGGAAAGAGGTTGTTTCTTGTCAATACTGGATCCGGCGGAATGACTGCCTCTCTCGCGTAAGCTCAACTTAGTCGGCCGATGCACATTTATTTGTTTTGTACAACTCTTTCGTCAGTGAGAATGTTTTCGTCACACCTAGCATCTTTGAAAGGATCGGTGTACTATGGCACTAGTGGTGACTTGACATTTTGGCGCATGAACACAAATTTACAAATGAGTTAGCCCGGGGATTTTCGCTCTCGGCACTGAGGCTGCCGAGTCGATGCTGACTGAAAGTGTGCTGGCATAAACACAGTATAATATGTGTCTCCATCTGAGCTCGTTGGGGGCTGGATCGACTCTCCTGGAAGATGTGGAGTGATACCGTCTACTCTCTCTCTAGTGTTCAGCATCTCTAATGGTGTCCACCAACAGCGTACGATCGCCCCTCCCCCTGTTCAGTTTTGTTATGGACAGCACTTTGGGATGCGCGTTTCGGGAGTCAATTGACTGTTGTCTGGCGCTAAATTGGTCAGCATTGTATATATCAACGACATTGCCTGACTTGGCCTCTTTGTCGAAGACATGCAGACTATGCCGGGCTGGCTTGTATGGAACGCGGTTCGCACCCTCAAAGTGCATAGGAAATGTTACTCTCACGTTTCTTATTGCAGGCATTACGACCACTTTCACATATTCGGACAGCACTGTCTCTTTAGCTTTTAGTTTTGTTGATAAGATGCCAGCGGGAATAACAGACACGTACCACCGTTGCATCGTCTGTCGTTTTGAAACTACGTCCGGTTGTCGTCGAAGAAAATGGCCTGCTCGAGACGAAGATATAAACAGGCTTGTGTTTGACAGTTCCTGTCTCCACCAATTAGCCCACACCAAATGGAGAGATCGCGTGAGCAATGTGGCGGTTTGACGACGTGTATTTCAGGACTCAGAGGATACACGGTCGTTTAGTCCACTAATCAAGCTACACAGACTGCGAATGTTGGGTCACGTATTCCGCGTGCAAGATGAGCGTTTATCATACCATGCATTATGTACTGAGACCTCCAACGGTTCGATAAAACCGTGCGGTGGTCAAGCAACAGCGTGATCACAAAATCCGGCTATTCTGTCGAGTAAGGTAAGCAGATGTTTGTCCGGTTAAAGTCCTCGTGGTCACTCAAATTACTTGTTGGAAGCACCATCCGAAACGTCAACGTGCCGCAGTCGACGGCGTGCGTGCATTCACAGCATTCCTAGTTTCTCTGCTCATTCTTGTTTACTTAAGTCTTATCCTTTCTGGTCGTTTTTCTGGGTTAATTCTTCTTACTACTGTGGTGATTCGAGCCACACTACCTTTTGGTCTCAGGTTCACAGCTGTTGTGTTCGAGTGAATGAAAATATTACAAGTGATAACTGCACA
Source organism: Paragonimus westermani (assembly GCA_008508345.1). Lineage (NCBI taxonomy): Eukaryota > Metazoa > Platyhelminthes > Trematoda > Plagiorchiida > Troglotrematidae > Paragonimus > Paragonimus westermani. The sequence continues at coordinate 181,938 of QNGE01000728.1, read as the reverse complement.
ACTCACCTATCCAATAAGAGCCGTGAATTTGGAACACGCTCTTTAGCCAGTCCCAGTGTTTCTCGTGATTGATGCTTGTGAGAAATGCATTCATAGCTTCACACTGTCGCTTTGCTGCCATCCAAGAAAGACGTTGATCACCAAATGAGCGATAGCAACGTTCTTCAAAAAACTTCCAACCTGTTTAGCAAGTGAACATGAAATGTGTACAACCAGCACAGAATAGTGTAGATATTAGTGGTCTCAAGTGTATTATGAAACTTGTATTCGAAAGCGTGCATACGTTATTGTTCTTACTAGTGTCTGTACGTTAGGTGTTTTTAGCTGTTTGTAATGTATTCCAGGAGTAAATTTTAATCCTCCAAACTTCAGAAATACATTCAAACGTGTTAATGCTGTTTCCATTGCATGCCTTCCCGACTACAAGCAGGTCACGCTGATTGGTTGGATGGTCGTTGCTCAAAACACGATTGCAATGTAGTTGCCACAGTCTTGGCACGCAGCCCTCATTTTTTGTGTTTTATTTGGTGTCATGAAAGGGTGATAGTTACAGATTCACCTCATAACAGTTGTATGAAGATACCAGTGTCAAATCTACGTCAGCAATCAAATCGAATCGCCGTATTTCCATTCAACCCAAGTGTTTACCTTACATCTCCGCCTGCGTTTACTGCTATAACTCTGCTAAACTTGCGGGATCAGAACACGAAACATGAGATCGCGCATTGGTTCACACCACCAAATACTGAAACAGACGAGGCCCACACATTATGCACTTGTGTCTCTTCTGAGATATCACACCTGCCACACTTTATCAGTAATACAGAGCTAATGTGACGTTATCCATCCATTCATGTGGCGTCTTGGGCCGAACGGCTCGTCTGAATGCGAATGCTGCAATCAAGTGTGGGCGATGTTCAACTTTAAACGACGGGGTTGACCAATCTTACAATCAGCCGATTAAAAAGAAACCTATTGATCGAATGCGGTAAACTACCAATGGCTAGTAGCGCGAACAAGTGTATACAGGTGATTAAACCAAAGTTCATCGTCCACTTGTAACAGCGGGAATTTTGCCGTAACAGTTGCAAAATCACTTCTTAATTTTATTTACCTATTGAGTGCCCCCGGTATCACGTTTTCATGTGTCGCTGCTAACCTACGCTGTCTTAAGTATTTTCTACGGTACTGCGGTTTATTCAGACTAAAGAGATTGCACTAACGTGGTAGTACTAAGAGTGGAAAGGTAGTCATCACATCGGCGTCCAAGCACCGAGCGAGGAGAGCTTTCTAACCTGGCCGGGCCGACCCATACCAATGAACAGCAGTATCTGGGGCGTACCATTCCGGCGAAACTGATAGATGTGACTCAAAACTGGGCACACTTTCCCCATTTTAACGATCACAGTCATCCCGACTGACGCACAGTCAGCGCACGCTGGTCCGATTCGGTGAGAATGCGTGTCAGTATGTCCTCACAAAATGTTGTAACTCCAGTCTAGGGTTTCCGTTTCCCCTCTCTTTACAGGTACGATCCGTTTAGCTTATACCACCAAAACTGGAAGAAATCCTTGAAACGTCTTGAAGTAATGTCCGGGCACAGAGAAGTGATATGAAAACTCATTGAGAAAGGTACACACAATAGTCAGAATAACTCACCTTCGAGACACCGTTTACCCATACGGTTTTGAATGAATTCCTGGTATGTGGCGCTCAAGGTCTGTGAATCAGGCAGCTCATTTGTGGCCAACCACTCTTTCAGACTAAGCGGTTGTTCCACTTGTACTGTATGTCGTGCATCTGGTAATTGTTGTTCACCACTAAACTGCTGAACTGGTCGCATTCCGTTGTCATCGGCGTGCATTGGTTGCTCCTTCTTTAAGTGCAATACTTGCGGACCACGATCCACGTCGGAATACTGTAAATCTCGTTTGACCGGATTCTGAGAAAGAAAATACGAGAATGTAATTAACCTTTCTGTGCACATGTCTATTCGTAAATACACTGAGGGTTCTTATCACTCAGAAAATTCGATATGCCTATTACTGACTGTCATGCTGATAATGCTTGAGCTACGCTACGTTGAAGAAAATGAATGGCAATTGAGCGGATTACGTAACCCAAATGGTCTTGTTGAGATTGGTCTGTTCGCCTAGTCGGCTAGTTGTCTGGCTTGGAAACATGTTGCTCTCATACTACGTAACATCGTCAGTTTGGTTGGCAACCCAATATCAACCGTATTTGGTTTCCCAATCCACAAACTTGCTGTGCCATTATCAGACCCAAGTTTGGTTCTTCGGTATGGTTGTGCTCAATGGTTATCAGTCACAGTGAATCTCTCGAAATTATATTGTCAGTTTTGGTAATGTAATACTCGTGAGTATGTTCATCGACCAACGGACCTTATGTTCAGGAACATCAGAAATCACTGAACGGATGCTTCTTTCCGCATTCAAACAGCTTAACAGCACTGGCTGGTTAATCCCTGCCCATCGAGCGTTTCACATAGCATTTATCACCTTGGCCTAAATCAGTCTCATTAAACTTCATCATACGTTGAGAATACTTCGAACAGCTTTCCCGATTGGCGGTCGTCCACACGATTATGAGCTATTAAATTTTCATTCAGTCCAATACGTGCCGTTTGAACGGCTGCTACCTATTTGCACTGCGCAGATGTTTTTATTTATTTCAGTTCCTACTAAGGTTCGATTTTTTTGCCATACTTTATTTTGGTATACGCGCTTCGTATGCGTTTGGAGGCGATAAACAACGCCGTTGTATAGCGGTTAAGACTACTAGTCTCAGGAGACAAACAGGAAACATCACAGCACAGTTCGATTTAGGATTAGAGGTATCATAGTCATCTAGGCTATGCAAACCCTCAAGCAAACTAGAAAGCCAGTTGTTTGAATCGTAGCTGGAATTTTTCGCGGTAGACCCAATGTCAATTAAATCGTTCTGCATCGTTCCAATAAGGTAACCAGATTTCACTTGCACGATCGAACGTTTGTGCGCTTCTACTCTGTCCGAAGTATGTTTACTTTCTGACCCTCATATATCCTTGGCTCGTTTAAATGCCATAACTGTCGTATGTGGTCGTTGCGGCTGATTTGTCATCTATCTTGCTTTTCTTTTAAGGGCACCGCCTGGTATGCATATTCAGCACCTCCGTGGTATGTCTTCTGTCCCCCTCACGTTAGTTTTGGTGTTCACTCATTGCAGGGCCAGGAATCAGGTCGTTCAGTCAAGTATGCGATTGCGACGGAACCGATCCAGTAAACTATAGGTAGTTTTTTAAATACTGGAAATTTAACGTGTAATAGGTTATAAAACCACCGTAAGCAAAGACTTGCATGCTGAGTTCATGTTTTTACGTTTTCATGGCAGATGGGTTTATACATCTACGGGTAATGTCACAACCTGAGGAAAAGGTACCTGTTCACGGCTTGTTCTGTTGCCTCGAATTAGCGCTTGTTTCTGCACCTTTTGAGTGTGAAAATGTGGTTACTGGTTCTGAGTAGCTTGAGACTGAATTTCAGGTCAGAAGAAAAAGAGCAGTAACAAACTCACCTCATTCTTTTTTGGACTGAAGTAGGCACGATCCCTGCACTTTAAATTGCCTATAGGAAAAATGGCATAATAATTGGCTTTATTATGCTTTCATATTGAATGGATATTGTTAAATCAGCGGAATAGTCGGAATATGCGGTCTGGGTTGGATATATATATATATATTTGTTTGATGAATCCTAGTGTGGATTTGAGACGTCACAATAAATCGTTCACCACCCAGTGTCTACTCTCTTTTTTGATTAATTTAAATATATATATATATATCGAGCGTGGTTTCACAAATTCAGTAATAAACCATTTAATAATTCATTTAAATGTACAGCAACTTATGACCGGGTTCACAAGCGCATACAACAGTGCAGCAGAATCGTGACAAAGCGTCCGATTAATCTCAGCGATAAAACATGCAGTGGGTTACAGTTACTCATATAAACAAATGTGTCAGACTGTAGTAGTAATTGAAATATAAATAAGAAAGTCGAATACGGTTCAATTGTTTACGTCCGATATAGTGTTTGTGAGGTGAACTAAATTTTTGCGTATCAAACAGTCAGGGGTGAGCGAATATTGCAAACGGATGAAGGCATACTACTGTAAACTTGTGAGTAGAATAATGTGAAATTGGAGGTCAGATATTTTGAACATGGGCACTTCACAGAGAATTCGGCTGTTATTTTTCGAGTATGTACAGTAGGTCGTTTGTTGCATGGCCTAGTAGTTCGTTCTTGTTATCAAACTGTCGAAATCGGTACCTAATTAGCCAGGACAAAATCGTATGTGTTACATGCTAAAGTCGTTGGCTAACTACGGTTTGCCTGCCTTTGCATGCTACTAGTTAAATTGTGTAAAATTTCTGGTCTCTGATCATTTACAGTGGTTGATTTTGGTTTGATTATCCGCCCTCAGTACTGGACTATTTAGTCCAGGACCTGCACTGCCTTGGAGCAATAATTCTGCTTACTGCCTCAGAGTGGACCTGAGAGGACTAGTTACTAAAATCTGTGCTTTGTGGGAATTGTCAGTCAACAGTACCCTGTCATCAACGTAATCCGTGTTTATTGCACGTCACTCGAACGATTTTGCGGCCATCTCATTTGGTCTAAGAATCTGTACGTTCTATCATTGACATTTCACCTATGGTGGTGCTCGTTAATAAAATTGATGAACGGCAATTCATGGTGCACACGGTAGCACGGCGACCCGCATTCATCCAAACGTTAGAAACTCTAATTTTCTTTGTTGCACTAAGTTACCCGTTCGTGTTATGTCAAGAGGCCAGAATACGATCTCAGTTTTTTTATCCTGCAGCTACCAGCTTCGCAGGGTCAGCACATGTACCTACTGCCGGCACTAAAGAACTGCTGAGGAATTGTCAAGACCACTGGATCGATCTCTCTGAATGGGCTTGTCTCCCAAAGTCTGGAGGGTATACGCGGTGTCACTCATCTCTAAATATGGTAACCATATTGATCCCGCTAGTTATACTCCGCTTGAATTAGTATTCGTTGCTTCAGATATGATGGAGAGAGCTTGATTGACGACCAGTTACGTTAATTCTTCATTCGACTTTCACTGATGTCCGAGAGTAAACATGGACTTCCAAAAGTACTCTCATGTATTACCAATTGACTTGATACTCGGGAAGGTTGGACAAAAGTGGCTGATAAAAGCAAACCAAATGATGTGCTTTTTCTGATCTTCAATAGGACTTCCAACCGAGTAAACTAATTAATGCTCTGCGCGAAGGTTCGTAATTGTGATGTAGAAAATCCTTCACTCTCGTAGTGTCAAGGTGAATTGAACTTTTTCAGATTAGCATTACGCGACCAACCATCTACAACGAGACTCTGTTCTATGACCTCTTCTGTGCTCCATTTATGCTAAAAACCCTACAGATTATCTATACCCTGTTATCGGTATATGCAAGTGACGCCAAAATTAAGCGTATGGTGTGCAGTGTAAGCGAAAGTGAGGAGCTATAGAGTGGTTTAAACATCACACCCCTGATCCAAGACTGCAAGCTCCTGGTTAACGTCGCTAAATTTAAGGTGCTGTACTTTCATCGTTTTGGTTGTACAAATCAATTTCTGAGGCGAGCAACTAAGTATTACCACATACGAACGTGACTTGCACCGTGACTCTCAAATGACCTATGTTTGTCTTCTAACAATGTCAATGGTTAAGAAAGCCAACTGGATATTTGGGCCGTTCGATTTACTAGTGCGCCCATATATTGAGCTAACTATTCAAATTTATCACCTCCGTACATGTCATTACCCTTATCGAGGAGTTACGACGTACAGTTACAAACTACTTGCAACATTGTGTTTTCTACCCCACCGAATGAAATTTGGCAAGTAGGAGCAGTTCTCAATGCACCACCAACATATCGCAGGAGACGGCTTCAGTACATATTACTCTGCATCAACTCCGGCATACCTTTGGATAACTGCTTTTGTCGAACTTCACTAGTTGCCTTTGGAGTAGTTCGCTACGTTTAAGGCATCAACCGAGCTGTTTCATCATCACCGTTTTCGATTTAATCTGTCTTGTGAGTACAATGGCTCGGACTGCCGTTGTTTTCGGCTATGGTTCACGGAATTGAGTAGTAATAAACACGTGTATAGCAAAGAAAAAGAAGAGAAAGAAATTAAACACTAACAGTTGAGTTTCATGAAACGGAAGCATCAGGAAGTTTATATATATACATGCTCGCTATTGACTGCGACGTAGTGCTATGTCGGGGAACACTTTAGTGTCTGAGTGTATCCACCCTGTAACGTTCCACCAGAATTTGTCGTTACTTTGTCAACACTCATGAACTCGATGCACATATCCTGGATACCAAACCGAATGCTCAGATGAGTTGAACATCGGAATCATTGTGGTAGACTGAAGATGCTTCCGAACTTCCCTGTTGGTGTTAGTCAGCTGTTGCGTGCTGTAAATTGCAATGAGATTGTTGTATGTTTGATAGGACCCTATTTTCCACTTCTTCAGCTGATCCTCCGAAACTGGAAAAATCTTCTGACTAATGTTTTCTTTAAGAACCGTTCAACCTAAATCCAGATGTACGTGGAGTTTCTCGGCACCCTTTAATCTGTAATTTTCCTATGGGCTGTTTTATGCAAATTGCTGATTTCGATCGATATTCTTGTTATTCGTACCCAATGACAGCCAGTAATGTGATATTTTTGGTAAGCATTGTTATATTGCGAAAACTGAAAGTGCACGGTCGATACGGGCTGAAATATCCGACACGAGACCACTGTGACCGAGTACATTCAGGCGTTCTGTCCAGCAATGGCTTCTTTAGTGCCATACGATCGGCTCCTTACACTATTGATGTTAAATGCATAACAGAGTACTCTTGAAGTTTCTCAGCTGAGTTCTCTCGCAATCCCTTTCCGTGCGTGCATATCAGCACCATTTGGATGAAATTAGTGGGGACAAATTCCAAAATCTACTGGTATTCAAGCAAGTTTCAGGTTTTTTTATTTAATAATATCCTTGTTGTGTTCGCACTACTCACTTATCAAATGCATGTATACCAAAATCACAATTGTTTAGAGTCAACGCATTGGGTTCTTGAATAGGTCTTGGCTTGTATACATACAAATAGGCTGAGTTAAATTTCCGCCTGATCCTGTCCATCTACCTACTTACTTCGTATGACGACTCTGGTTTGTCTGTTTCGACCCAAAATGGCTCCGGTAGGTGACTTGAGACTGATAAGGAATTCGCGCTTTCTGATCTGTCCCTGTTGCCTTCTTGGGTGCAAACGGACACGAATGTATTTTCTTGACTCACCTTGGTCGTTGTGTGAAAATAATGAGAAAAATAGATTAAACATTCAATTGAACTTCGGTACCGTTATGCGATAGTTATCAAACAAATCCATATTAAGTTACGCTTGATTTTCTGTCATCATGTTAGTTGCTGGTCTGTAAAGCAAATTTGCTTACCCATATACCAAATCTTAGAAGTGTGGAGCCCAAGGAACTTGTGGGAATGTTACAAACGCTGAGTCTGTCCGTAAGCTGAGCTTATTTAACCAAAAATGACACGTCTAATGAAAAAATTACAAGAACTACTCGCAATTCGGATGCACGATTCTGAAATTCGAAGTTCGGACAGGTTTCTCACGGGGATAAAAAAACCAAGCCGGTTGACGGCCAGAGGGTGTCGCGTAAATCCCATTCAACCGCCTGGTTTGGATTTCATTTGATTACTCGTCAAATACGCAAAACTAGCAACTAAATGGACGTACAATGTGGGTTTTGTGTTACTCTGTACTGGTAAATGGGTTATATTCTATTCACTAAGAATGTTCTTTGAGCTTGTTTTGAGTTTGTTTGCTTATGTTGAAGTCATTTGTGCGTTCTAACTTAGTGAACTGAATGCAACTCCGTCACTGAGAATGCGTGCTTTACACCATGTGCTACCCACGTAAAGCCGTCAATCCGAATCCCGCTCTTCCATAGTCCTCCAAATGTGAGGTATTTTCATAGAACAACGCTGAGGTTAGAAATGCTGTCATCTTCCATTTCTCCAACGATCTTCCGCCTCGCTCCTCGACCAGTTTTACATACAACTTGAATGTCGTTACTCACAGCTCTCCTATTGAAGTAGGTTCGTATAAGAGAAAAAGCTGGACGGCTTACGCGTCCCTACTTCCGTTTTGCTTGACAACTGAAGAACACTGGCGTTTAGTAGGCCAGTATAGAACGTTGAAACAGATAAACACCTAAATTTGAACGGTCAACAGTAACACACAAACACATTCGTCGACTTGTGAGAGTACTTTTGGGAAACTATTAAGAGAGACACGTGTGTCGATAGAGGGGAGTTTTTGACATCTCAGCTGAATTACAAAGTTAGTCAATGTGCTTCAGAGTAAGTCTTAACTGAGAAGTTTCGTCTACAGTGTAAATTGCTCGTTTGAAAACTCCAGTTTGGACTGCTTGTTGGTTACAACTAACGGACTTTCGATGAGACCCAAATGTGAAAAGTCAGGGCTTCCGCTGGATTCGAACCAGCGACAGACAGCATGCCTCAACGCGGCAAGCGCTCTACCAGTTGAGCTACGAAGCCACACCGGGAGCTCGGAAATTTCACACTTGGACTCTGTTACCCACCCGTCCCACTGTCTCATATGGAATCCACCAAATGATTCAGGGGATCGACTGCCCCGGCCCGATTTCTCAAACAGTTCACGCTGGAATCCACCAACGCCACTGCTGAGCATAGAAATTGTGTAACTAATAAGTAGTGTGGCATATTAATGGATTTAGATGAGATGGTTCGAATCCAGCCGAAGCCCTGACTTTTCACATTTGGGTATCATCTAAATTCATTAATCTGCCACACTACTTATTAGTAATAACGGACTTTCATTTCGCTGTGTGATAAGAGCGCATATTCTCGGCAGTCGAACCGAGAACCGAACTGCGATCTTAATGATAAAGAAGTTGGCGTATCCGTCACGATTCTCTCAGTTGCAATCGACTGAATAATGTTTAAGCCGGCCACTGTCCGCTCGAAGTGTGGAATAGTGTCTGTCCTGAGAGCTACACTGAATGACTCGACGATAAAGATTCTGTAATCGGAATTAAATCTCTGACCTTAGCAAACCTGGAATCAAAAAGGAAACGACTCGTTCACTTACCAGGTTGAAAGGTCAGCAGTTTTTGTGAATGTAGACTGAAGTCTTCGCCGTCGACAGCTGTGTCTGATACCATACCGACATAGACCTCCGCAGAGTTGTGCAGCATGGCTTCAGTTGACCCGTGTCGTTGGACTCCGATACTCAACAATCCACGCTCATCGCACACACGAAATACTGGGCGATAAAAGGCGACTCGTGTCCACTGTAGTTTCAAGCTTGAAGAGAGAAAATTCATTTAATTCGTCTTATTAGTATGCTCGTTTTGGATGTTACCATACGTCGTACTGTTGTTATAGCCACAACCCATTCCGGTGGAATTCTGAACTGTTGTTGTGTTCAGTCTCCTTACCACCTGGGCTTGAATGGTCCGAGCTTATTCAATTTACACTTGACCAACATTCAACGTATGGTTTAGTATTAATGCCGAAACTGGATTGAGCTTCCCTTCCATGATGTACTAGCTTCAATAATGCAGTGACTCATTAAGAGGCCAGAGAACCTGTTCCTGTGCTGGCGTTGCCATACAACCGTCATGCTGTCATGTGTTTCTTTGCGCTTTTCGTTTCAGTAGTGGTGTCATTCTGTTGATAAAAGAGACTAATTCTTATCGTTTGATTCTGACACTGAAAAACGTCTGTTTCAGCTTGATCCTGTTTCCACGCGTGCAAATGGTAAACTGTGGGGATGTTTTTTTCATTATGGAAGAAAGTTTTTGACTTGCACATGTCAGATAACATACGTGCACAACTTCTTAGTTCACATTACTTTCGATTGTCTAAAACCAAACAATGAAAGTGAACTCAACTTTACAACCTTGACCAGTATCTGGAGTCTAACATCGCAATTGGTTTGGGTTCATCGGTTCGTACATGTATGATATAAAACTTTGTGGGTTAAATAACTCACCTCTTATGTATCTTCATTTGAGGATCTGTGGGGCTACTGATGTCGAAATACAACTCCTCGTCAGTTGTGTCATGTGCTTCTGGACGGTCACGTCTTCTTCGGATTTTTTTCTCCGTCCGATGCTGTTGGGTATAAGAATGATCTTGTATATCGAATAGCATGAACGCTATCCGACGTCTGTTCAAATCTTCCTGTAAGAAACTGGTCACGGTCCGATTTAAGCCCGTATGATATAGAGTGCCTAGATCCTCTCCTAGTCGTATTAATCGGTATTCAGCATCTGATCTAGCCACGTACATGTTTTCAGCAGTTAATTGGAAGCCTACTCTACCAGGAATAATAGTTTCCAAAGCGTTTGGTGGAGGCGATTTTTGTATCAACATGACCAGTGACCTGTTAAATTGCTCCGTCTGTATCACGGGATTTGTTCGCACTTCCAGCACAATTGGCTTAATTGATATGACCTTGGACACTTCGTCGATCACATACTGCATGCGTTCGTTGTACGGATTAACCTCCGCAGTGCCAAGTTGTCTGTATACCTTGAAGGCCCTTTCAGTGGTCTCAATCAGATCAAACTCGTTGGAAGAAACCCCACTCAAATCGCCTGCGTCAAATAGGTGAAGTTCGACGTGTTGTCGCCCCACAGGGTTTAAATGTAGGTTTGTATTCGCATGGAAAATCACCTGACCTGTATCCACCTGATATTGCGAGAACAAATGAGCCGTCTTATTGTCATTAATTTGTAATCTACCAAACTGAGTCGTTGATCCTGCCGCATACTCATCAGCAATGATGTAAATCAATTCTGTTGGACTGCTGTCTCGATCAGAGAACAAAAGATGCTTCGTGCTCACCGGAGTATCTGTTCCTGATAAAATGGTCAAAGGCTGCAGTTTTACTCGCTCAGGAAGGAGACGACATTTTTTCGTAATTTTAATTGGCAAAATAGCATGCAGAGACCTGGGTGGAAACACAATATCTACTTCGAATGGCACCTTGATAATCTGATCGACGTGCTCCTTACAATCTTCTGCTGAGAAAGCAATGATTCTTGAGCTGACCTCCTCGGAACTGAAGTGATTGATCGGTTGTCGAGGGTTTTCCGCATTCACGAAATGTCCGCATAACATTGTCTGTCGTTTGCTTCTACGACTATGATTATAACTTGGAGCAAGATGTAGCTTGTAGTTGCAATTCAGTTTGTTATAAGTGGTCTCGTTTGAACCCGCGATATCAAACATCAGAGTTTCAGAGGTGATAAACGTGTGTTGCGTCAGACATGCATCTAGCAATGACATCCTCGTAGCCGTTTTTTTCGGATGGGTTTGTTGACTTTCGTCCATCTGCTGTAGAACAAAATTTTCTTCCGTCTCTGAAATAAGTAACAGGTTATTCTGAAAAGATTTTGTGATGAAGAAAGTTCCATGGTCAAAGGTTAGGTTAGTCATTGCCTGCCTTGGCGTAAAATTTGATCTGTGTGCGTCATGTTCAACGAATTTGTAAAATGGTTGTAAAAAAATTCCTAGTAAGAGCGATTTGATCATGGAGTCAATTCTGAACTGTAGTTACTCACGGATAGACTCTTGCTGACACATGTTAGAGTGTAATATCAACAGAAAGATGCAAGGGATGGACCTAGTACCAACATGAAGGAACGAAATAAGAACAGATGGCTTGACCGTGACAGCAGTCTAACTCTTTTCGTACACCTAACTTGTGCAGAAAACAGCCATGAAGATATCACTACGGAATCCCTCACGGCCCAGATTTACTATCTAGGTTTTTGCGGAGTGGTCTGCTTACCTCCACACTTATACAAATGAAGCTTCCGGATTATTTTTTTGTTAAAGTTCTGCGAGCAGCATCATTATTCGCTCGGCTGTTATTTAACCAACAAATCGAGAACGAACGAATCCTGAACGTGACCTCAATTATGGCACGCGTACACGGTAAAAACGGCTCCGAACACAACCCTACTACATGCGTTCCTAGTTCTCAACTTACAGACAGTCGTTGTGGTTGCTTCAAAGATGGTGTACATTTGCGCCTTCTAAATCTTACAATATATAAAAGCTATGATATTCACAGGTCTCACATTCGTCAGCAATATCATCCAACTTCTCCAACCAACGATATGCATTACTCCTACTCACGTGGTTTCCGTCAGTTCGGATTATTAGTCTTATCAAAAAAACAGTCTCTGAATCAAACAATATTCAGTGAAATTTGCACAGCTTCCTGTTAGATTTTGCATCACATGCACCTCACATCAAAATTATTGTCTCAAATGTGTTACTAAATCCATTAAGTGCATGAGGATTACCAGCGCTCAGCTAGTCATGAGTACCTTGGGTTTGTACGTTTGGCAGTCAGGTTCTTCTTGGTTGAGTTGTATCTGGATGTACTGCCGCCCCACTAACCTGTGAATGGTCATTTGTGTAATTGCAAACGTTAGTAGTGGTCTAAACAACTAGTCAAACAACCACGTGCAAAATCTGCAAATCTGACTCAACCCACCCATCAGTGGAAAACATCTTTCCGATGGCAACGTGCAGTCCAACAGTATAAGAACAGACGACTCTCTAATACTGGAACCTACCTGGAAATGTACCAGGTGAGTTGAACTACTTGAACTGTGTGTACATCCAGATATAGTTCGATGACAAAACCACCAGAAAATCTATAAATAATGGAGGAGCTAAATAGCATATTCAATTACCCTACCAAGTAACCTGTTGTTGACATGAAGGCATTGTATCACGTCTCCAGTAAGTACACCACTGGTGACTAGTGAAGGACTCTGGCTTGTATGGATTGAACGTTACTCACAGTTGACGGTAGCTGTCACATTCCCATAAGCTTTCCAGTCAACTCTTGAAAGCGGCATCATACTCATGGTAGCTCATCAGTAGTGTATATCCTTGCCGGTGCAGTGTTCCTTTTCGAAAGAGACTGACTGAAACATCTATGGGAATGCGACATACACGATCCACTGTGAATGATGTTCAATTTGTATAAATGCAGTGCTTTATCACAGCTCCAGCCGAATTCATTCTCCCTCTGTTGTGCCTGTCCTTGCTAGGCGTGCAGTTGTTAGAACGTTGTTGTGCAACACGGTAGGATGGGTTATCCTCAAAACATCTAACGGAATGTGTGAGTTCCTGCGCCAATCTTTCTTTGATATTTCTAATTAGCAATTTACACGGCACAAAATTAATGGTTGCGGAAAACCTATTAAATCAAGTCAATTCTCAAGGCCGGAGTTCCTGATTTTCATCCAGTTTGTTGAACATCTGTAGTACTGTTTTCGTAATTTCATTTTTGCTCAACGGAGAACCTCAGATATTCGAATCATCTTTCATTCCGTGGTTTTTTGTTTGGCCTTACTCATTCAACTTTGTCACGTAAGGTGCATGGCTGTTCATCTGGTTATATGGGTTACAGCGACAGACTCAACGGACAAATTATCTTCGACAGTTCTCGAAGCAACGCTTGCTACCAGAAAATCGATTGCCCTTTTCACCCGATTGACCGACAAGACGAAAAGACAGACTTCACACAACGTTAACATTTCGTCGATTCTCATCGATCGCATACTAAAACAGTCAGTTATATGTGATCGTTGCATTTCAGTTATTATTTCCACGTTGCCGTTGAACCCGTCCACGTTTTGGTCGATCGCACTCTCGCCATCCGTCGTCAAACTCTACCAGTCCCCGAAATTACTCCTCAAAGGCTTTTCCCTGATTCTTTGTTCTTTTGTCTATCACAAGCTCTCAGTGTTGATACATTTTTCTTCAAAGCTTTCCAAAAATTGTCTGCCCTTTGCTTAGGGAGTTTCTCCATTGCATACCACTTACTCAACTACCTTACTAATGTATATGTACGCTCCCTATAATTATGCCGCTCAACTGTTGCCTTTCCGAATTAATTATCTCATGATTCTGCGCTTTTCTTGGATCCTCACGGGGATTACGGTGGGGGTACTGTTTCTCATCAGTTTATTGTGTAGTTAGCGGTAATCGTAAAATCTTTTCCCTCACATGGCCCTCTTACTTTAGATCCCCCCAAATTGTTTTATTACAAGTTCTGTAGGAACCACATACTCCGTTAGGCCCTATAGTCCTTCGCTTGCTTCCTGGTTAGTCCCATTTCTACACAACTCCAATTTGTTTTTCATGAATTAACGACGAATCAGAACCAACCGTAGTTGATAGCTATGATTGTCGGTTATTCTTCACGTGCTAAAAGTGTTTAAAGCTGAATAACCACCACGCAAAGTGAACAAAGTGTTTTATTGACTTGAGTTGTCTACTGCAGACACCGATTCGATTAGGTGTCCCTTTTCAGGTTCATATGAAAGTACAGTTTTGGTGTTCATGTTGTACCTTTAACGATTGTTTGTGAGTTGGACACAAACTCACAGTACGTTTTGCACAATACCACGTGCATGAGAACCCACCCGTTGCTGGCTCCGTCAGTCTTCCAAGCTTTTCGACCATAACCTGATCAGCAAACTCTAAAGGGCGCCATGACTGCATTTCATCGGTAGGCGTGTAGCGCAGAGACTGTACACCAGCGCGGCCAGTAGCTCGGACGATGTGAAATCGGAGAGTCACAGGATCTGTAGTAAAATCCCCATCAGACAACCGAACCACACAAGAATCGTGCAGTACTCGCTCCTGATACGAACCCGTGTAGACGTAGCTGAAACAAATGGGTTACGTGTTATTACCGTGAAGTTTGACAGTAAGGAACAACGCACCTCTGTCAACCGAACATAAAAGGGTGTGTACACAGACCGTATGTTTCCTCATCATCATAACCAACGGGCAGCGCGACCAATATGAGGTGAACAATGGAGCAATTGCATAAAACAACTAGACGTTTTAGGTGCAACTTGTCAGTGGTACAACACTAAATGTGCTATCTGACATGCGGGGACCATTCTGTTAGTGTCTGAACATTTCCACTCTGGAATCATCTGCCAGAGTGTCGTAACTATGTTATTCATACATGAATTCAGGCGCAGACCGAACACAAATATTCGGGACACCAAATTATTCAAATGACGTGATACTCGGGACCGTTGCGTCGGAATGAGAACACTCGCGATATCTCAACGTTAATGCTAGCCAGTTGTCTACTGTATGATACATTTAGATTGTTATGTGCTTGATAAGTAATGGTTGAGTCTTTATTCCGCCCGTTATCCTGTTTTATTTCGCAGTTTTTCTATCGGTTTTCCTCTGTTTTCTTTAAAAACCGTTTAACTTATATTCAAATGTACATAAGCTTTGTCAGTTTCCTTTAAACTGTAACTTTCTTATTAGTCGTATAACTAACGAATGATAAAACGCTGGTTTGGCGAACGCAGAAAATCAACATGGGCAACAGTGGCTATCACATTTGGTCATGTTTGACAGCACCACCGGAACTTCGTTTATTCGGGTAATTGCTCCAGTAACAGAAAAGTATGTTTGAACGCAACGAAGTGTACCAAATTTCTCAGTCCTGCAACCGATATCTCGGATGCGATTGAGCGTGACGTGGTCACCTATCGATCATCAATAGTACTCAGTCGAAGCATGGCTAGATCAGCCGACGAGTTAGCAGGAATACGTAACATCCGTGTTTATCGGCATATGTTTCAGGAAGTGATTTAGACGCCATCATAATACTTCATCTGAAGACTGCCTAAATTCGAAGCCTTTTTCATTCTTACAATATCCGTTGTATCGGAAAAATCTTGAACCGAACGTCTTCCTAAGACATTTGATCGGCCGTCTGATATCAAATACGCTTTCCGCCAAATTACAATGGTACCATAAACTTGTGTATTCCATTGTCTCGTCAGTGTACTTGCGCAGGGTGCGATTGTTACAGCTAGTTGGCTACATGATGCTGAACACAACTGGTGAGTTGTAAATTTGCTGATTTGGCCCAACTGAGTCACCGTCAACGCGCTCGCTTCACGAGCACACGGTGGAGTACTAATTCCGGTCCGGTTGAGGGCGTGCACCACCACTGAGCTCTAACTGGAAAGCAACTTGGTACTGGTAAGTTCGCCGAGCTTGGCATAACCAAGCGAGGTGACATCATCAGTGCGTAAGTGTTTCAACGTATATTTTTGAGCGTGGAGTTTGGTGAAGTTTGCTGTGGTGGGCCAGGTCAAATGTCAAACACAACGGAAAGCGGCCAACCAGAATTCAGATCAGTCGGTTAACTCACTCTGCTATATAAGAGCAAGCATCCAGCGAACTCCACCAAACTCCACGCTCAAAAATATACACTGAAACACTCACGCACTGATGATGTCACCTCGCTTGGTGATGAAACGTTTGTAACCTAAATGCCAAGCTCGACGAACATACCAATACCAAACCATCAACTCGAGCTATAAACACCACCACCACTGTTCCAAACTATCGAAAAGGAAAACAACTTGGTTTCATTCCTTACTTTTGAAATGGCTAGTGGTTAGGTTCATCTAACCGCGAAGGCTGCGGTCAAATGTGAGTGGTGTTCATTCTTCAACAGTTTAATTCCCTATGCTTCAAGCTATCGCAAGTGTACTCAGTGGTTCCACAGAGTAGGAAGTTTGTAAACAGTGACTGAATGCTAGCACATAATGTCGTTTCTCTTGGTATCATGCACGGATAGCACTCAGCAAGTTACTTTTATCATTTAGACCAAGCTTACACATTTGTTTTCTTAAGACTATCATATGTTCTGCAGTCCATTATTTGACTTTACAGTACGGCGATGTATACCCATTTCAGCCTCAACCCTGACTGTTTCTCAAGGCTTTATGTCTAGTTATATTTCGGTCCAAAAGTTTTATGGCATTCGGTGTCACTATAGTGGGCGCCGGCTCCAATAATACCACAAAATTGTCAGATCTGGCGTAGTTCGAATGCGAACGAACCAAATCAGTTTATGTACACTTCTGCTTAAACTTACACTGCTGATATTCTAGGCAGTAGTTTGTACGCAGGTGAACATGAGTGTGGAGATTCTGACTCAAGGGTGAGTTCACTAAGAGAGAGAGAGAGAGTCAATTTGATGTGTCGCGGTTATGCACTTACTGAATTCGTTCTGTTTCCAACTGTCTCTTTGTAAATTTATCTCCTTGTTTGAGACTTTTTACCGCCTTTGGTCCACCCACACTTCCCGCGATTGCCAGCCTAGCCAGGGCTTGCGGGTCATCTCCAACAGCCGCCTCTTCTGTGTCCCACGCGTCCTCCACTAAGTCCATCACATCAATACCGTCGGCACCATCCATCCGAGGTAAACGTTGAATGACTCCATACTTGGGGCTTTCGAACAGGGTCAGCACAAGATCATCATCCGTTGTATCGCTATCGTGGATCACCAAACCACCTGCTGTTTTATCCAATCTAGTCCAAGCGATTCCGTCTAGCACAATACCCCTCGGGCTGGAAGGATCAACATGCATTTCGGGTGGATTTCTGTTCGCTGTTCGAATAAGAATTTGTGCTTGACGTTCCACCACATGGATTGCATCCGAAACGGAGACGGTAAAACGATCCACAGCCAATAGTGAGTTCGACTCCTGTTGTGCTAGCGATCTGAAATCTGCGGAAAGAGCAGATGCATTTTGTACATACAATAAATTCAGCATGCCCAAATATGATTCTGTTATTGGCGGGCTTTGAGGAGTAATTATTGACTTCTCCCCGTGTTGCCAGTAGACGGTCAAATTCCCGTAGGTCGGAAGTTGTGTGAACCGGATCTGCAGCATGTCACGCGGAACATCCTTGTCACTCACACTGAACAAGTATGGTGTGAGAATATGTCGTGAACCGAGACTGGCCGAGAAGCATTTTAACAAACGCACCTCAGGTATCTCGTCGTTCGTAGGCTGTATTGCGACCTGCACTTCCACTGTATATGGAGAATTAAATGAACCATCATATGCGCGAACACTGAACACGTCCTCTAACGATTCTTGCCCACCAGAATGCAGTGAATTCACATAGAACACACGGCCTTCTTTCAAGGCCTGTAGGCTGAAACTAAGAGTATGGTTCAAATCTAGTTTGGACAAAGAACGGTTTGCTGCAGGGCTCGTTGTGACTTTGGTGTCATGCATTTCATCCAGAATGCCAATATGACCCCAGCGAGGTGCGTTGATTATTTGAAACTCGATATCTGACTCAGGCGTATCCGGATCGGAGGCGAACAACGTGTACTGGTCGATCATTGTCCGGTCTCCCTCTTTAACCTATGAACAAATAGATTGGAATAATTGAACTGACGTCTTTTCAGTCATTACCAAACACAAGTAGAAGTATTCTAAATTGAACAGTGCATGGGAAGAAACATCACGGGAGAAAAAAGAATGTGATAATAAGCGCAAATTGATGTACATGCAACACGACTCTGAACCGTTTCAATTCGTATAGGGAGTTATCCATCGTTTAAGCGCTCCGAAATTTGTCACGTGATATTGTATTACGGAGACATTTATTGGATTCTCAAGGGAAAACAGAGGGTCAATGTAAATCAGAAGGCGCACTTTACTTGTTTTGGGTTACTAATTCAGAAATGTGTCAAATGTTATGCACATCAACTGATACCTAACCTGAAATGTCATGCTCGGTTATTTTATTTAGGTTTGCTTCCAGATTTACGGATCTCCTTGGGGCAGCATTTTGTATACAAATCAGCCTGGAGGCAAGTCTGATCAACATACAGTCGTAAGAGGGTTCATCTGTTACTTAATTGCACAACCTGAGATGCACTCTGCGATCCACCTTCACCAATGAAGTATTCATCATTCAGTTATTTGGACGCATCATCCGAACCGACAGTCGTCGTTCATTAATCACTATTGACGGGGTTCTCTCATGTATGGCGCAATTCAGTGTCACGTATTTGATCGTAGACGTGATTAAATGCTTGATCATCTAAACGTCACGCGATTAAATATTAAGTTATTAACTGCCCTCATATTTTATGATAGAATCATACTGCATACTCGCTCGTTTTTCTCAAACGATGACGCTCACAGAAAACATATCTTAATTGTTTAGTATTCACGATCACACGTTAGATTTTCAAAAAGTCACCCATAGTTTGCCAAGTACCTAAGAGCTGACCCAGTGTGCTCATGCTCGATCTTATGGAATCAGTGATTGGTCTCGTCTACAAAGTGCGACATGAATTTCATGAGATATACTCATGCGTCAAAAAACCTGCTGTTTGTTCAAGATTTCCCTATGTAAGCTGCCGACGTGGGATCGCTTACCTATGTTCCTCTGATGATTTCTCCAGAACACTTAAAAGCATAGACATTACTCAACCGTGTGTGTGCTTAACTTTTTGTTAGGTGGATAGGCTGTGATCTAGCCAGGCATAAGCTCATTATCATAATAAATGGGAAATTATAAATCTGGTTCTCTGGAGGGTTGCACAATATTCCATTTTGAGTCTCGTGTTGTTTATTCTATTTGTTCTTCGAATACCATGCGTTGTCAAAGTTCCGATGGTGCTCTGTGCTGACAGGACAGCAACCTAGTATGTTTTGGTGAGCCGAACAAATTTGAGAACTCTACGAAGCACCTAGAAGTGTATTAGTGAATGGTCCATAGGATAGCAACTTACAAATCACTGTGAACAAGTGCGGTCATGCATACGTGGTGTTACAACTGTACAGAGTAGTAGCTTAGTGAGAGTAACTTAGCCATGCCCATACGTAACCGAGGCCTACAGACTGTACAGTTACAAATTAGTTTTGTTTATCTACAAAGTGTGCAACCATGGCTGTAGAAGACTAACTGACAATATATCTCAAGAATAGTTGGCTAAAGCTTCCATCCTAGAGGTTTATCCACTTCATTCAACCCCACGCCTGGAAAAGTACAACTTTCCATACGCAGTGAAATTATCCACAGGCGGGTCACTAGATGGATCATGAAGTTCAATAAAATGTTGTTTTCAACGAGGCTAGTAATTTTAAGCTATTTCTTAAAACAGATGAATCGAAGACAATTCAGTTGCAGATAACTTAAAGTCAAGGTCCTCGCCCACAAAATCCTTCTCGCAATTAATAGTATACCAACTGATCTTCCTCTGAATAGGGGTGGTTGGTTAATAGATTATTCTTCGAATTTGGTAGGTAATGAACAGGTTAACAGGAGTTTAGAAACGGATCTCGCTTAATACGTACGTGTTAAACATTCAGCTTCTTGAGTTTCCTGACCAACCCCTTAGAGGCTCTCACAAGTCCCCAAATATGGACTTGCCCCTAGACAACAATTAGACAGCGTGCTTTGTAACGCTGGGCCAGAGCAGACCCGACGGGCACAAGCTTGTTTTCGACAACTGTGACTCAATTGTATAACAACCCTTCTGCCACAAGCGATGTTCATAGAACGGGTGGCCAAACTGATAAGAGCACTACCTGCTTTAATTTGACCAAGTGGATGAGCAACGACAGTCAAGCATTGCCCCTTCAGTCGACCAAATCGGTTTCCAGTGACTACGCGAACCGTAATCTGCAATCTTGTTCTATGCATCCAACTCTCGGAGTAATGTGGAATGTCCGCGGCGAGTATATTATCATTCGCCCAACGAAGACCGACGCCGGATGTACTCGAAGAGCCCTACTGTCCTTTGTAGCCTCTGTCTACAATCCTTTGGGATTTGTTGCCCCCGTACTGCTCCCAGCCAAGCTACTGCTACAGTCGTTTGTAAGGAAAAATATGAACTGGGATGAGATTGCGGTCGAGGCAGAAATGAATGAATGGCACAGCTTTCTTATCGATATCCGTCCGTTGGAGCAAGTGAAAATTCCTCGTCCCCTTGTACCGGCAGTATATGCTGCTGTTGATGTGAGACCACATTGTTTCTCAGATGCATCCGAGCTGGGTTATGGAGCAGTAGTTTGTACTAGGGTAGAAAACGACGATAAGCATGTAGTGTGTTCCATCCTGATGGGAAAGTCGCGCGTCTCTCCCATCAAATCGGTTACCATATCTCGCTTAGAACTAACCGCAGCAGTTCTGGTAGCCCGGCTATGGAAGAACTTAAACTCAAGTCCAATCCGACATTTTGGGTGGATTTGATGGTAGTCTTCCAGCTGATCCGTTCTACAATCAAGCGGTTTACTATGTTCACGGCAAATCGACTATCCGCTATACATCAGTGTTCGTCTCCTGCTCAGTGGCGATATGTTGAGACATCAGAGAACCCCGCGGATTTAGCGTCGAGAAGAATACGCGCACGCGATGAACGTAAGTTGAATCAGTGGCTTCACAGACCAGACTTTTTGAGACAGGAAGAATCAGAGTGGCCAGCTATACCAAAGGCCTAGGGCGAAATTCTGAGAGAGTGACAGAAGAAGGACGTAATTTTTGTTCACCACTGCCAAACGACGTGTTCATGGTTTGATGTGTTTGCCAGCTGTTCTAGTTGGAAAATGCTGCGACGGAGAATAGTAATTTTGCTACGGTTTGAAAGATATTTAATACTTAAATTCGGTAGGATGACGGAAGCTTTGGCATTGGGACCCTTAATGCCGAGCGATATCCAAGAGGCTGAATTGGAGATAGTGCGAGTGACATAACAACATTATTTCGGAGGCGACATTTAGACGATTAAAACCCGCACATTAAGAGAGTCCAGCAGATGCCTTGAACTTCTCGCGAGTCATCTTAGGAAGTTGTGTCCCTTTTTAGAACGCGACATCCTACGAGTCGGAGAAGGGTTGAACTGGTCTCCATCGCCATCTGATGCGAGATATCCCATTCTTCTACCTGCTAAACATTTTGCAACTCGCTCATTTATTTTGGACTATCGAAAAAAATCGACACGTTGGAGCATCTCATGTGCTTTCTGAAATTCGCCAACGATACTGGAATTTGAAGGGAACCTCGACGGTACGCGAACTGTTGCAAAACTGTGCAAAGTGTAGGATTTGGGACGCCAAGCCATGTGGTCAGCAGATGGCACCCATAAGTGGGGGTCGATTCTTGGTCTTCCAAACAGCATTTGTCGCTGTAGGCATAGATTACTTCAGTCCTCTGTTTGTCAAGCACAGACGAACAACATAAAAGCGATATGGATGTATTTTCACTTGCCTCTCTGTAAGATCAGTGCATATAGAAGTGACGCGAGTGATGGACACAGACTCGTTTTTGTGTGCGTTCCACCGGTTTGTTGCCAGACGCGGTGTGCCGTCCAAAATATACAGCGACAGTGGATTGAATTTCCGTGGAGCCGAATCAGAGTTGAAAGACACTATTAATTCGTGGAACCAAGACAAGATACGCTGTTGTCTTACGGAAAAAATTGCGAATGTATATTCAACCCACCCTACGCTAGTCATCGTGGTGGCGCATGGGAACGCCTGATACGTTCGATAAGGCAGATATTCCGGTTGATCACGGGCGATAAAGTCATAGACGATGAAGTTCTGCAAACTACCATGGCACGAGTAGAGAGAATGCTCAACAGTCGGCAGCTAACTCCTAATCCAGGTCATCCGGACGATCTAGGGATCCTCTGTCCGAACCAGTTACTGGTTTTAACGAGCGAACAGTCCATGGAGCCGAAGGAGCCTCGATTACCGAACCGTTTGAGTAAACGCTGGCGACAAGTGCAACAATTGTCCGGCGGCTTCTGGAGAAGGTGGCTGCGCTGTTATCTACCTGCATTACAGAACCGGCAAAAGTGGCACGAAAACAAACGAGACTTGAAGGTAGGGGACCTAGTTTTAGTCAGCGATATTCGCACATCAAGAGGTCTGTGACCAAAGGGCATAGTTGAAGAAACGAAGAGTGGGCATGACGTTTTGGTGAGAGAAGTAATTATATGAACGAACAAAGAAAATTTAAGAAGAGACGTTCGGCAAACTTGTTTGTCAGAAGAAACCCTGAACGAACATGACGCCACCGGTTCTGCGATTGTCGAGGTGTGTGAACTCCAATTTCACATTTCACTTTTTTCTACTCACAAGTTTACAGTAGTGTGCCCTCATCTCCGAATTTTACGTGACTCGTCCGTTTGTAATATTCGTTCTTACTCCTGACTGTTTGATACGGTGACATTTATTTCACTTCCATAAACACTACATCGTACGTATTCGGCCTTCATACTAATACTTCAATTCTTACCATATGCTACCACATTTGTTTATATGAGTAACTGAAACCCACAGCATGTTTCATCGCCGAAATTAATCAGACACTGTCACGTTTCTGCTGCACTGTTGTATGCGCTTGTAAACCTGGTGGTAAGTTGCTGTATATTTGAATTGTTTATTACTGAATGTGTAGAACCACGTTCGATATCGGTATATATATATATATTTACGTATAATCTTCTGCCTATTTCAAGAGAGATATATATACCCAGCCCAGACCGTGCGCAAGATTAGGCTACTAGGACGCATATTTCGATTCTCTCGCTGATTTAACACTGTTCATACATGTTACCTTCATCCGTTCACTCGAATCCGTCAGCGATTTCGTATTTTGGACAAATGCTCCTTTAACAATTGTGTATAACCACAATAGTTTGCAGTATGCTGAAAGGCAGTGGCATTACTCCTTTCACTTCGCAGGTAATCGCTCTTCAACGGGGTTAGCCATCATCACTTTGTACCATGAGAGTGTTGGTCTTATCCATCTGGCCTTCTGTAGAAGAATCGTGTTTCACCAGTCCGCCTCTCGTCTCCCAATCAATTGTCATTTCCGTTTTTTTATCGGTCAGCATGTTGCATTCCATGGAATGAACAGATTGAATGAACAGATGGTGGTAACGTGTAATGACCAGTGCAAAGTGTACGTCAGCCAAATGACCTTATTTCACCAAATGGCGCATGAACTAAGGTTATGGAGGCAATCAAAGTGGAGAGCTACATCCAAAAACCCACAGCGAGCGGATTGGGGACAGCATGGGCAACGGCATGAACTATCTCCCAACTAGATTGGACCAACGGACGAGACATGGCAGGCAAAATGAGATGGGTGACCAGATAGGAGACACGATTATCTCAACACTCGGAGGAATAACTCGACATGGTAGTAGAAAATGGTCAAAGCTCATAACGGATAGATTGCGGACAACACGAACGACCGAACGAGCCATCGCTCAACGAGATCGGATCAACGGACGAGGCAGGTGAAAATCCTTTCGACAGAAGGCGTCGGGCCGAATTGCACACAACTTGCGCACGGAAACCGGGGTTTTTGTGGCCCGAAATCCTGATTCATAAACGCGAGCGCGCGCACAGCATGGCAACCAGCGAGTTGGACAATGCAGATTGTGCTTTATGGAACGTCTTTTCGCTACAATAGCACACCAACTCGATAAATCCACTTTGTACGAACGGTTACTCCGCCCATACACCTTAATAAAAGAATGGCATATATGATCAGCGATGATATAGTCCTCTTCAAATGTGATTGACAGTTTTGTGTAGAGCTGAGCACCACGAAATATTCTGTCCATTTTTGTCTAATACTGTGTATGCGTACCAGAATCCTATTTTAGTGTATTTCAGTGTTCGTCATTACCAGGATTGTAAAGTGATGGTTTTATCTTCATTCCTCTTGATTCGTTTTTCCTTATATTTCTCAATCGCTCAACACAAAGGTAGAAACACCGCGGCAGTGTTCTCTCTTTTATCTATAGATCCATGGATATTGAAAGCACTGCAGTTCTTTTAACTCACTTGCTGCTGTGTGTGGTTGTGGGCCAAAATAAACAAGGTCTCACTAGACCAACGCTAAATAACCAGTTCGTTGCAAATACATGCAATTTTGTCAAGGATGTTTTGATAACGGAAAGGAACAGAAGGCACAAATCCTCCACACGTATTAGACGTGTGCCATCTGAAAAAACAAAACTGACCCTTTGCTTCTGGACAGCAGGTTTTCCAGTCGACTACCACTTAGGGTGCACACCGTACTATTGCCGTGTTTTGAAATCAGAAACTGCCAACCAATTTTTCGGTTCGAACATCTGGCTGCTACAGATTGTTCGCGGGTTAGTCAACTGATTGGTTATTAACTGTCTCGCAGCCGACTGGTCAAGAAAGAAATGAAATTCGAAGTGTCCACTCATAACAGTTTAGCGGAAAAGCACTAAACACCTGTTTAAAACAGACATGTGGGATCATCTAGGTAGTTTTCTTCAAAAACAACTCGGCGATTTTCTCCCATTATTTTGCTAGATTTAAAAGCGTCATAAGAGTTATACAGCACAGCCTAATCAAAACGTATTAGTCAAATTATGCATATCTGCAACACACCTAGAAATGACTCAAGTCGCTCAATCATCATGTGCCACATTGTTTCTACAGTTACTTACGGAGTGCCGTCAGTGTGTGGCTAGAGCGCAAATCCTGATCTGGGCAACGATGTGCACTGCTGGTGGACTACAGCAAAAATGAAACTCCGGTCGTGTTCCTTTTCTACAGACGCTGCCTGAATGTGTTTAGTTTAATTCGTCCAAAGTCCCAGCTACTCATCGGTATTGTGGTGAGTGGTGTTCAGTTATCACATAGGCTGAATGAGGAGAATGACGGTGTTATTGCTAAAGATCAAGAGGGGGAAAGAATGAATAGGTTTGTGAGCTACTAAGTCCTCGTTCGCCCAGATCACCAACTAGCCTTCGCACACCTCGGTTTTCGTTGTCATATGATCATTAACCTATTAAAATCTAAACACTTAACGTCATGGCAACTGAAGACACGTTCGATCGGTTTATTCATATCTATTCGTTATCCCCACTGTGCTCTGCTGACTTTTCACCTTTTATATATATATCAAAAAATCAAAACGTGGCGAACCAGCTCCTTTTCAGTGTCATCTTCAGGCCAAATGCAATACACTAAATATGGAATTATTTGCCAAATCAGGAATATGTAGAAACTAACACGGTGTGAATCTAGTATCATTTCGAGATTAAGGACCTGGACACTGCTTGTTTGACGTGAAGGCTAACAAGTGACTTAGAGTTGTACGATGGTCTTAGTTGTGCAACGTGAAACGTTATCCCCAAATATCACCTCTTTTATTGTCTTATTCTGTTGTTCCCTTGGAGCAGATTACATTGATTGCACATCAAGGTGCTTATCGGAAAGAATACTCGAACACCATCCTGTTTGACTAACGACCTGAAATCAACGAAAGATTATCAAAGCAATTTTGGCCCACCTAGTTGACTCGGGTCAGAGAGTCAATGTGAACGTCACATTTAAGCCGATCTGCCACACCACACTTGTTCGCACCAGAGTTATGAAATGTATTCTGGCCGCTGCGAAGACTATAGGAATCTGGCTGTGAAATCCTAATCTGTGTGTGCAGAAGTTTTCTGTCCAAGCATTGAAGTTACCATGGCCTGCAGTCGCTGGAACAGTTGATACGGCACCACAGTAACCATGTCCGTGACCCCTAAATTATATTAGATTCACACTGTATTAGGTACCACACTGCTGACTTGATAACTAATTTCATATTTACTGTGTTTTATTTGGCCTGAAGACTGCACCGAAAAGGAGCTTGTTCGCTACGTTTTGACTTTTGATGATATTTCCGAGTATAGTTGGACAGTTCGCAGATTTTCACTCGTTTGTTTACATATATGCTTATCGGCATTGTAACAGACCAGATTGTTCAAAGTGTTTCTGCCAGTAACGTTTTGCGTAACATTGTCCGCTGTAATTCCACTCGGGACGAATCTCACGAAACACTTCCTTTTTGAAGGATTAACTATTTCTGAGTGCTCTGTTGCACCAAAAATCCGAATTTGGTTTACAAACGTCTTGCTTTCCTGACTCACCTGTAATGGAACATCTGAGCGAACTACAGGTGGCTGGCTGTTTATTGGTAACAGTGTGAAGTTCAAACTGAAGGTTTTGCCCGCATTGAAGTCCCATATGCGTGCGAAATCAAACATTGGATTTGGACCAATCTCTCCCGGTCCGTGACGATAAGACAGTCGACCATGAAGTACATCATCAAAAGTGAACTGTGACACTTGGGTTTGTTCCTGTTTTCGGTGCTTCTGTTTTAGTACCAACTGTCCTTTGGTGGGAAACACAATGAGGAAGTATTGAGGGGTTCCCGTGTCTACATGGGCGCTTTCTTCAGCGTCTGGTTGAGAATCGGGGAACACGGAGGGATGTAATGGAACTGTGGCATTCTCTTGGACAAGCACAGAATTGTTAACCAGCTGTGTCCATTTGTTCTCCTGTAAAATACGCGGTTTTATATGCAGTGGTACACGTAAAGCAGGGGACGATTGTTTGCCGTCAGTCACTGACAGTATGAAATCATCCGCTCTTACATTGGCTCCCGATTGACGGTATCTGGATATAGAAGTTGAAGGAAAGGTGAACAGTTTTGTGCTTCTAACCAAAAAACTTATGTACTCATGTTCCCCAGTTTATCTGGTGTAAGCGAACGACCGGAATCGTTTCCGCCATTAATATGTCATTGTGAAAACTCGTACTTTACAAATCCCCGAAAGCGATGGTGTACGTAGAGAAAAAGCAGCGCTACGTTATTTATCTCGAGGAAAACATTATTCTACGTCTTACGCTACTTCATTTGCAGTCATCAAGGTCACAGCCCAGTTTACGAGCCGGTTGAATTTGCACGCTTAATCAGTTACATTACTGGTTTACGTGGTGAAGGCCCACGTTTAAACAGACCTGAATAATTACAAATACTTAAGTAATAAACCATAACACCCATCCGTTTGTGTCTTTTGAGCGCTGTTCACTTAGCCCAGTTTGTCAGTTATAAGAAAGGGCTCAAGACGAGTTCAGTAATCTGTTTATGAATCCAACGGGGCTCCGACAAAGTAGAGTGACCAAAAGTGTGTAGTAAAAAACAAGGAAACTGTTAAACTCATATGAAAAACTGATTTTTCCTAATCGGTGAAATTAGAAGAAATGGAAGACGACATCACCTGTTGGTCAATTTCACTTTCGAGGTTTTATTGGTAGCGGTGAATTTCTGTTACGATTTCAAGCTTTTCCCAACGCGACTAACGCTTATTCTCGAGCGATTGAGTTCTACCATCGGTTTTCATCTCCTCCCTAGTCAGGACCAAAACTAATTCGGCTGATGTTTCATTGACCATTGGTGAGTGTCGTTTACTAAGCAACAGCCGCTATCAGCAAACTTACCAATCGGGAATCAAAAATGCGAGTCAATAATGAGTAACTGTTATTTGGATGTTCACACCTCAGTTAATTCGCAATAAGTCAGACGTAGTAAATGGATATACGTCGTAGGACGATACTTTGACGAGTTTTTCACTTTTTCAGAAATACTTGGAAATATTTATAGCAGAATGTGTTTATTATCTAAACATCACTACAACGACAAATATAGAACAAGAAAAAATAAAGTTAGTGTGAAACATTAGCAAAGTTGCATTCAGCGGAACTTTGCAGACCAATAAATTGTCATTTTGAACAAAGCAGATAGAACGAGAACTGGCAGATGCGAGCATTTTGTATTGACTTATCAGTACCAAACTTACAATAGCATGGGTGGGCTTCTTTCCAAACAATCGATTTGATGGGTGGATAATCAATGAGTGCACACAGCGAGGTCGATATCCTTATCAGTTCCTCCGGCCCCTAAGGAAGAACAAACTGAAGGTGACCAACAATAACCTCAGACGTAGTGCGACTGCCCACATTGAAACTGCTCAAATGCGACTGGTTGATTTGCGTCGGACACATTGCCGCCTTTTATCCGTCGTCGAAAATTTGACAATGTGCTCTCGTATCCTCTTCACACTATTCTGTAAGAAAATTATCGATCGTACGAAGAGGCCTTATATCAATCGGCTGCGGAAGTCACGTACGAAGCACGGTGAAGAATCAATTCTGCCGGATTCTAGTAAGTACGTGCTGAACTGTTCTTCAGTACAGTTGGATTCGTTGCACCCAGAAGCGTTAGCATTAGGTCCTCATCATAAAATACCATCATACAAGGCTGATCGTATTTGTGTTGAAGCCCAGTTTGAGAATCTTGTTGATCGGTTATCTGATCTTCGACCAACTAGTGCTGACAATCTAGGTCAGTTAAAGACTAAGTTCACCGATATAGCTTATGGGTTTATCAGGACTCAAATTACAAGTCGGTGTGCTATCACGAGGCAACACATGCTGTCGTTAAGAGAACATAGGTCGAAAATCGTGGTTAGAAGAACCTTGTATAGGAAACTCACATGGTCAGGTCAATACCTAGACTTTGGCAGCTTAACACCGATTCAACATAAACGTGCACTAGTAAATACACTGTTCACACGAGCAAGGCGAATCTGTACGCCCAACAGCCTCGCGGAGAAACTAGTGTAGTGAGGAGATACGGTCGCACCATACTACTCACACCACTATTCAGTAGCAGCGGTTCGAGATGATCGCGGATCGAGATAATCGCGTGATAAATACGGCAGAGATACGGGATGGATCGTTGGAGGACAGAATGACATATAATGGCTTTCGCTACACGACGGAACTGATACGTGGTGTCTAGAGCGACTGGAGTATCCTCAGAAGAGTATGGTGTGCAAATGAGTGTTTCCGTTTCTTGTCGTGCTCAGACGCTT
>QNGE01000728.1:45140-146576 GCA_008508345.1 Paragonimus westermani | reverse complement strand
GCGCACAGCTGCAATAGTCGCCCGCCATTGTCCGAGCGATGTGATGCTATCCCAAACCTGCCACCTAGACGAGATTCGGCCTCACCAAGGCGGCCGACCTGGGCGTTCATACCTCCGGCCAGTACGACTATATCAGAACCACGTGTCGACCGGAGGAGAGCGGCCAGGTCCGAATAGAAGACGTCCATGACGCCGACGTCACTACAGTCAGTTGGAGCATAAGTAGACACAACGAGAAGATTTCTGACGGTTTTGCGTCTAGAACCGACCCTAACAGAACCTGCCAAGCGGACGGCACAAAGTCTACTATTAACAGGAATCCAATCTATCAATGCGGCTGCAGCCGTCGTGCTGAGAACTATACCTACTCCCGCTTGACCGAATCTTGTTTAGGTGGCAGGTTTGGGATAGCATCACATCGCTCGGACAATGGCGGGCGACTATTGCAGCTGTGCACTTAGCATAAGCTGTTTGTGTCCACCACTAGTTTTAGGCATCGTGCACGTCATTCCTATACTTGGCGCCCTCCCTCTCTGAATCAGACCTGGTCAAGAGGAAAAGAGAGTCTACATAGAGCTACCTTTTAAGGGTGATTATGTCATGCCGAAAACAGCACAGCGATTAAGAACTTCAATTAAACGAACGTTTGATGCAGCTGAACTCTGTGCAATCGCTCGGAATCAGAATCTACCAGTGCCTTCATTTAAAGGAGATCAGTCTATCGGCGCCACTTCACATTGTGTTTACCGATTTGTATGTAACTGCGAAGATATGCTTGATCTCCAGAATGAAGGAACATTCACCTAAATAGGTACAGAAGTCCGTGTTACCGTGCTGAAACGCGTAAACAGCCGGTTTCATATGTCGCCAAACAAGTGCTGACCACCGGTCACGCTATCGATCCATCTTGTGCATTCAAAATGCTTTTGCGCCATTCTAACCCGAGATTCTTACCGTTTGCTGGAGCAGTTGCAATTAATCGACTCACGCCAGCTCTCTGTGTTCAGAAACAACTGTTCGTAAACTTGACACTTCCCTGGACTTAACGTCTTATCCTAACTCGCTTATTGATTATCCACCCATGTTATTGTATGTCTGGCACTGGTGAGTCAATACAAAATGATTGCATCTACCAGTTTTCATGTTCTATCTGCTTTGTTCAAACTGCTCGAGGGAACCAATTGTTTTAAATTGTCTTTTTGTTTGTATAAATCGCGCCAGTGCGAAACATTTTCCTCCAGTGCCGTTCTTGTATTAGATCACTCCGCAAGCCCTTTTCATTTCAAATGATCTGTTTGGTTTGACAGTATCTTCCACTAAGGGAATATTTAGGGTCTATTGCTTTCTTACAAATGAGCTATCCGAAAGGCTTGTCTGGATGCAAAAACTGCAATCAAGTGTGGGTGGTGTTCAATTTGAAATAATGCGTTTATGCTCCATTGGTTTTCTAATGGACTCAGATTAGGACTACGTGTACTGCAATCCACACCCAACATAATTTGACGTAACGATTTAGAAAGATGAGACACTGATGCACTGTATTGTTAACTGATGGGGTTTCCAGTGTACATTTAAGGAATGAATAACAAAAAACGGTTGCAAGTCTGGTAGTTTCTGAGGCTGTCGTCAGATGTTTCGGAAGAGGAGCCATTCAACACTAATAAGAGGGTCGAAACTGTAGTTTAGTATAGCAAATTACTCCAATTCTCTTTGTGTGTAGTGCTGCTAAAACGATCAGTTGTCTGGACTATCTTAATCAGTGTTTTGGAACTGAATAGGGTGGTTATTCAACGATTACCCTGAGTATTGTTCAATCTGTTTCTATCGATGTTCAGCGAAGGGGATGCAGTCAATGGGGATATTCCCACTAGTCTCTAATAAGGTGAGTGTGACATGTATCACCGCACCCTCTTCACAGTACCTTCCGTGTACCTTTCTACGCTAATCACAGATTTTGGGACAGCAGGTTACGGAGAAAATCGTTCTATCGTCACATGTCTATCGGTTGGAACGACATGACCACAGACTTTTGGGATTATCCTGCTTACTTCGATACCATTAGTTTGCTAACTGCCAGGTAGTTGGGTCGTTCTTGGTTCAAACGTTCAGAGAACGCGAAGTCATTAGTACCAGACTAGTTGAAGTTCCTTAACCAATCGCTTAACACACTGTCGTCCACAAAAGTGCTTGTAGTTGGGGATAAACAGTTTCCATGAATGAATCGACGGTTCCTGATTTCACGTTCTCACAATGTTGAGGCTAGCCTCGGGCTCCAAATGGTTCAAAACTTTCTGCTAGTCCAACGAATTTAAATGAAGTACCGAGAAGTGCCTGCCATTTTATATTATTTGGATGGAAGAACTATCTTTAAATCAACTTTCGTTAGTCTCTTGCCTTTCCGACAGTTTTTCTGCATACTGCGACCGAGAATGTGTCAGGAATACACTTCTAAGCAAGGGATAAAGTCGTTTCCAGTGTTCTACTCCTAGATAGGAGATACAAATGTACCCTCCTCGGGACGAAACAAAAATAACCAACATCGAGTAATCATCTCCGATCTGTTGGTAAAAATGCCACGACCTGCACTCTCAACATGTAATTCTGCACGTGTGCACTCGCTTTTCAGGATTGACCGATCAGATAACCTTCACTGAATACCATTCATCCCTCCGTCAATCGATTTTCACACGAACTCGTTATTTCTATCGTCTTTCATCATTGATAGGTACCATATTCCGAGTACTCTACACAGTTGGGCAAAAAGTGAACAGTGCACTCAGTTTGATTTTGCCTTGAAAAGCGCAGTGTTTTCGTTGTAAGGTTATTCTGTGCTGTATGTAAGACAGTACCGGTTAAACACGACATTATCGTCGAACTATCCGGTCATTCCGGACAGACAGTGTCTTTGTTACTGGAAAAGTTGACAGCGTAACTCATAAGGAAAAGCTTAATTCGTCCAATGGATCAGATAGCAACCCATACAGGGACCAAACCATCATCAGTTTGTATTGTTAGATTGTCCATACAATCGTATAATCGCCCACCCTTGGACTTCACATTCCCACTCTCTTGTCTAACTTTCGGTGACGAAATCCTGACTAATCAGTCAACACTCCACCTTTCAGACGATGGTTACAGTTCGGTTTTTGACATACCAGGTTCAGTCAGGTAATGTCGAGTTGGGTTAAATGGTGAACATCGAATGAACTATACTCGGCAGAGGTCAGTTACTCGACTGGTAGATAAGAGTAAGCGGCAGTAAGTACAACAAATTGCTCAAATCACTCCGGCCAAGGAGATGTTCAGCCTGTAGACGTGCAAGGATGTGGCGAATTGTGAATGAAAGGCATGTCCTCCTCAACTCCTGTTCAATCATCTAACCGATTTCGCCTACTCCTGTCCATTGCTGTGTTGAACAGTGCATTTTGATGTCCATCTGAAGCCTGGTCAAGCGTTCAGCAATATTTCTCCGACTCATTTTCACATCCATAGAGGTCAGTATATCCTTCTTCCATCTCAAAAACTATATTTCAGGTGACACTGCTGAATTCGCAGTAATCCAATGTCGATCACTAACTTAGTGTAATGTTATGCACTACTCATCTGTGTCACAGTGAGGTTTTTCCTCACCACCAGCTATACATTACTTTCCACATCACGGGACAAAAATTATGTGGTCGTAAAATTTTAATCGCTGAACATTCTGGACGCCGGAAGCACTTTCATAATAATATAATAATATACATATTATAAATAATAGTAATAATATAGTAATAATATATTATGCGTCAGACGCAATGGTAATTACCAAACTAGGAGTGGTTTCGGTTGATTATGTATTACATTCCACGAACGTTCACATTTAAGCCGAGAAAATGTGAATAATTTGCAGCATAACGAAAGCACAGTAAGCTAATTTTCAGCGTGTAGTAAAACATCGCCAATGAGTAGTGTCATGTAAATTGAATAGGACTCGCATATGGAAACCAGCGGGAGTTCACGACGTCAGAAAAAAATAAAACGCTGGAACCGACAAGTAAAAGACTGTATTTGTGTAATGTTCGAACTAACAACAAAGAAACTGGCAATTCACTGCAGGCAGCAGATACAGAGATACGTTGTTCCTGCCAACTAATGTTTGCGTTGGTTCTCTATTCCCGAGTATCTTGTGACAGGTGACTTCGTAGGTCAAGCGTCTTTTGAGGTTACGTGTGTGCTATGAACTTGAAAGTAATATGTGATTCTGTGCGTCACAATTTGAGTATGATGCATTGCACTGGATGATGGGGTTTTTAATGGTGTAGCCAGAATGCTACTCAGAACGGGTTACAACTTTGGCCTCCACTTTACAGCAGCAGTAATAGGCTTGAATTTCACTAGTTTTCAATACATTATCAGCGTTGCGTGGAACGGGTTTGAACGCCGGCTTTTGTGTTTGTGAGTCTAGTGCAGTGATTGTAGGATCGAATGAGGACGTGCAATTGTGAAGCCACACTAGTGCTTGTGTGCAGAGTTTAGTTTCTCTCTTCAACTCAATAAAAGACAACACATTTACCACCTTGCTTCTCGTAGACACCCCTTAGTCAGGCTGATTTTAACTACTTATGAGCTAGGTTTTGAACATTATGAATAAATACCTAAAGAGTTTGGTGCGTTCCTTTCAAAGGGGTTATTCGAAGAGTTTATGTCAACGCTTTGGCCAGCTGTCAGCAGTGTTCAACGTAAACGACCCAAATTCTAATGTGATGATCACTGTTGTGACGTTACTTGTCACTGGTCAGCCAGGAGACAAGATGCTTCGTCGTATACAGTATGAAAAATTCCAGTAACCAGAAAAAACTGGAACGATCAAGGATGGCCCCTGATTCGGTGATAATACATTCATTCAAGCGCTAAACATCTGAAATCGTCAACACCTGTCGTACATTAAAAATTACTAACGACTCGAGGAATAGGTTATGCATGAGAACATCAATTGGGGAAATGTGCACTTGTATGTAAATGTGTCAAAATAGGTATTAAAATATTTACCGTATTTTGCTCTCTAGGAACAGAGATGTTGATAGGCTCCGACCCTTCATAACTGGGGAAGCTATGGAAACGTTTGTGTTCATTGAATTGTCTAGAACAATCGATATATCGCCATAGCGTGGCAGACGTTCAAATTTAGCGGTCAGTTGATTTGTTGGAGTGTCCACGTCAGTTATCAAGATGTAATGAGCATCCAAAACCAATTCCTCGTCTCGCTGAACTTCTAATGGTCGAACGACCTAGAAAGTTCACAAAGTCAAAAATACGGTTTTTCAGTTGAGTACGTGTTATGTATACGCTTACATTTGAAAAATACTCGCATATCTGCTACGACTGCGTGAATCAGAATTCACACTTTCTGAGTGAAACCTCATGAGAAGACCTGACAAAACAATTGAAATCCAATTATTAAGAATTTCCCGATAGTTTTACCAACAAGCCAGAGATAGTTTGCTTGGTCGTCATTTCACTGTCTTTGTTCAACTGCATTATACAGACCGTGAAAGCTGTCCACTCACATCTCCGACATTCCATGACAAAGTCGTTTCCCGGTATACTCCCAGCATAACGCAATCCGAAACTAAGTATGCATTAATGCTTACTGTATATAAAAGCCGGAAGTCAGGAAGATTCAACAGAGGCAGCTTTCCGACAGACGATAGTTTTGCTTTGTGGGACTTTATTTCACCCGAATGTTTCGTATATCCTGTTGGCTTTACAGCTAGAATGTCGAGGGGTGGTTCATCATGCTGGTGACGAATCGAATATCATGTCGAATGAAATAGTGTTGATGATGTTATGGAAGTGAAGAAGCTGCTGGAAAAACAACCAAATGATGGCAACAGTTCGATAACCCGGTTTACTGACTGGCTTACAAATTGTTAGGAAATCTTTCCCCTATCAAGTCTGAGTTCATAATCACAACTACATCATCATTTATTGAAGTACTGGACTTGAATTCATCAAGTATATCTGAAATGATGTCTCGGAGAACAAAATGAGTGTACGATCATGTGGGACGTGCATATGGCCTATTGAGTCTTCATGTCTGAGAACAACGGGTAATAATGGCTGTTGACGAAGTTTCTTCTCTGGCGCGGTAACATCTTCAGATTAAGTGAACTAGCTTCAAAGGTGGAGCCAGCAAAGTGAGCAAGGTGTTAAACGCTACTTTGTTCTGGCAGTCACAGTTCACAAGTTAACAGTTCCGACGCGAATACAAATGCTACTTTTCAGTCACTGTGCTTCACAGAATAGTCTACGAGAATGGGATACAAAGGTGTAATCAGTAAAGCCAACCGACTAAGTTGGCATTAAAGTCTATCGTCAGGAAATTCCAATCAAATCGGAAGCGGTGTCATAACGAATAACTGTTTTTGATCATTCTTTCGTAGGGTTCATCAAGACGCGTCATAAAACAAACCGCAAACTCGAGGAACTGATTGCCAGCGAGTGACAATAAGGGCGACTACTATACTCCACACAATAACTGTTCAAATCTGGACCCGAAGTTGACTGGATTTAAGGTCACCTGGTAAGGGTGTAATGTTTTCATGTGGTTAAACGGGATATGACTGATTTGTTACAAGGACTGTACAAATCTCTTTTAAGAGCACAGGTTGGGGTTGCGTAATCTGGTTGCAACTGGTTCGGTGGTCGCTAAAATACGCTGATAAACTGTTTTTGGTTGAATGTAGCTCTGTAAACAAGCCGAAATAAACTGGTGACGTGTATGCGATGATTGGTATCGTCAAGATGTGCAACGATGACGTTAACAATTGATTTACGACAACCGGTTTCTATCCAAGCCGGATGATGTCCCTTAATCCTTATTGACAACCGCCCAGTCGTACGAGCAATAGATTATGCAGTACAACAGCAACACGAAATTGAATGGACGGGCAATAATTGGTCATGAACTAGTGTAGCTTGTCTTTCAGGCTCAATCTTAATATGACATTGTTGTGAACCAACTTCTTAAGTTTGCCGCTGGAAAGGTGTGTCCAAGTGACCGATAGATACAGCGGTTGAACTGATCTGCTACAATATTCCTTTCAAACTAGAGTTTTATGAACACCACATTTTCAACTATAGGCGTTACCTCATGAGGAATTCTAGCCTTCAAATTTAAAGTGATGAACTGTTCCAGATGAACATTTTCTCTCAGTAGGTTTTGAACCGTCTTCACTCCTTCGTCTACTGTATCATTTGAATAAATCTTTCTTGCTCTAGTTGCCATACATTGAGCTAGATTTCGTTTTTGCTCAATGGGCATAAAACTGTTGAATTCGGTGTGTTGACCTGACTTGTTAGATTACGATACACCGACCTACTCAATGCACCGTCTCCATGCTTGGTCAGGTTGACACCTGAGAAATAGAACGCATTGTTGGGTTCCTCTTCTGAGGTGAAGCGAAGTGGATCGTTTACTAAATTAAAGATCTGGAGCATGGATTTTTGTTCATCTTGTGGTCGTATAACAGTAACTATATCACCAATATATCGGCAGTACATATGAGGAAGCTGAGTGGTAGACTGACGTTGGAATTCTAGTTTGCCCATGAATACATCTATTAGTGGTGGACTAAAAGGGGATCCCATTGCCAATTCGACCGACCGTTGATACAACTCGCCGTTGACCATGAACTGCACACTGAGGATACACCGCAAAAGTAATTCTCTCGTGTTCGATTTTTGCCGTGCAAATACGCTTTCCGGCCGTTCCGTCTGATCATACTGAAAATTAATTCACATCAACGGAATATTTTGACTAGAGGAGTTACATCAAGGGAGCTCATGTGGAGACATTTAACGGTAATATCCATCACCAATTTCACAAACGCGAAAGCGCCACTAAGATTAGGTGGGCGTAATTTCCGGCACGTAGACTCTAGAGTTTCCACTGACCACTTGGTAGCTACATGGTACAGTGAATTGCGCATATCAAGTATCGATATAAATGAACAATCATTTTTATGAATCTTGGGGTTTGAGTATAAACGTAGGATTATGAAGCTAGCTGGTTTCATCTGGTCAAACTGAGTTCGGGTGATATAATCTTGCTACATTAGTCGTTTTATGGGATTAGTGATTTGATTTCTAACAGGCTCCGTTTTGTCTTTCTCATGTTTTGTCTTTCTGAATTTGCTAGCATTATGAAATAACAGTAGCACTATGTCAGTACATTCAGATTTGTTAACAATCACAATCCCGGCGCGTCTGTCTGACTTCTCAGGACATCCAGACGCTCAGGGCTTATCGAACTCTTATGAGCTACTGGGGATATTTATAACAGCTGCTGACCAACTCATTTGAATGGGTGAAAATTGAAATCAGATAAGAAACTCAGGTGAAGTGTTTAGTTTTGGAGATACTGCAATTTGAATTCAGTCTCTAGCTGATCATGCTTACGGCATGGGCAACAAAACTTAGATCCTAACAATAATATTTCAAATTAGTGTGGCAGAATTATGATTTTACATGAGACCCAACTGTGAAGAGTAAGGGCTTCAGCTGCTTAGCAGTGGCGTTGGTGGATTTCAGCGTGAATTGTTTGAGAAATCCTGCCGGGGCAGTCGATCCTAAATCCTGCCGGGGCAGTCGATCCCCTGAATCATTTGGTGTGTTTCATATGAGACAGTAGGACGGGAGGGTGATAGAGTCCAAATGTGAAATTTTCAAGCTTCTGGTGTGGCCTCGTAGCTCAGTTGATAGGGCGCTTATCGTGTTGAGTCATGCTGTGTCTGTCGCTTGTTCGAATCCAACCGAAGCCCTGACTTTTCATAGTTGGGTCTCATCTGAAAATATTTCAAACAATATATCATCAAACACGACCTTTGACGAATCGTAGACTTACTTCTCCGGGCTTCCTGGGAATTGTGACTGAGGTTTCCCAGCGCTGAATCTCTGTTTATAATCTAACTGTTTCTTTCTTATCTGTTAGGACACTATTTTACTCAAGTATGTCCCGAAATCTTGACGTTCCACCACCGTTAATCTGTCTGTGACATTGTTACTAAAAGATGAACACGCCATGAAGATGGTTTGTGCTTCGTGTTTCAACTTATCTCGTCACCGATGCAGGCCAATTTGCTTAATTGG
Source organism: Paragonimus westermani (assembly GCA_008508345.1). Classification (NCBI taxonomy): domain Eukaryota; kingdom Metazoa; phylum Platyhelminthes; class Trematoda; order Plagiorchiida; family Troglotrematidae; genus Paragonimus; species Paragonimus westermani. The sequence continues at coordinate 137,444 of QNGE01000728.1, read as the reverse complement.
AGACTGCACAAGCAATTCAAGGGACCCTAAGTACCGAATCTACTTAGCAGCTGTGACTGGTAATTTCGATAACCTCTGCAATGGGAAGTTTGTGTTTGCCCGGAACATTCAGTTTCCCACATACGCTTCGTAAAATCAAATGGAAGTCATACGTCGCGATGTGTCCATATTTCATTTAGTCTCATTGTTTGGGAACACCAAACGTACAGATTGGATAAAGGAAACAAGTGGGGACAAAATGTGACAGGATACACTACTATCCTATAAGAACCATAGCAGCTAGATAGACTGCCCCAGCGGCTTTATGTACTTGTCTCCCGCTGGCAACTTCTGACAGGTGCCACTTCACCCAAAGCCGTACAAACGAGTTCCTACCATGCGGCAGTGTTTTGACCGAACCAACCGTTATCATGAAGTGTGTAGCAATCAGTGACACGGGATTTTGAGCAGCGCTCAATATCTTCAGACTTCCAGTCGTTCTGATTGCGTAGGAACGTGGTTCATTCAAAAAGTTGTTTTGTAGAGCTATGAATATTTGCATCCCTGATAAATAAATGAGATGTTAAGAAACACTTTGATAGCAACCGGCTACATTGTGAAACTACTTGACGCTCACGATTAGCGGCATGACAGTAATCAGGCAGTTTGAATAGCCCAATAGAAGAGTATTTTCTTAATTGAAAAGAGAATCATCTGTCGAAAGATCTGAAATCTAGATTAACTGTACTCTGGCTCGTACAAAAACTACTAACAAACTGTATTTAATTCGAACCACTGAAGAACTACTTCTTTGTAATCGTAAAAGCAGGTATTCCGCCTATGTGGTTTGTCGCGTTGTGCGCCACTTCACTCTCAGCCCCAGTGGTGTTTATATGAGCAGCACAATTTGCCAACCGCCTCACCGGATAACCGAACACGTTGTGCAGTGAGAAAACTTCCACTTGGAATCCCACGTCGTCGATCGGTCTACACCTCATGACAACAAGTCACGGAACTGACTAAGTTATCTCATTCGAGATACTGTTGCGTAATAGGAAGCCGGAATTACTTAATTCTACCAAAACAATTTTTATCTAAATACTACCTATTATCTAAATACTATTGACTTTGAACAGAGCACATGCGCGAAACTACAAGCCAGCATTGTGCACAAAAATTGGCGTCGTGCTTCAAAATGTGAGCAACTGTGAGCAAAACTATCACATAGAGATGAGTTTCTGTAAAGCAGTGTAAGTAACACTAGTGCCAGCTAGGAATCATATTTCTGTCGACAGCAGGCGTCATCTCGGTTCGAGTGTTTGACTGATAAGGGTAGTGTTAGCAATTTCAATAAGAAAATATGATTAGTGTCAAGAGGCTATAAACGCTGACAAAATCGTACACTTCATTTCGTACGCCGAACACAGAGTGGCCGTTGACCTTGCCGTCAAACGAGGCAGTTTGAAAATGCAAACAAACCAGAGTAGCCAAAATTCTACAGCTTGAGTTCTGTCCATCTGTCATCACTGGAGGCTACAAAATTGTGGACGGTACATGTCCTATCCACCGTTCCCCTAGCTACCTCGTTTGCACTCCGTTTCGCCCGTTAATCTATCACGGTGGTCATATCCATTGCAGTTCATCAGTGGGCCATGCGGTGCGGCGGATATCGTAGCGAAAAAGGCATCCAATAAGGCACAATCTTTATTGTCCAACACACTGGTTACCGTGCTACTTGCGCATCCGCGTTTATGAGCCATCATCCCGGACCACAACACCCCTGGTTTCCGCACACACGTCGTGCGCACTCCGACCCGGTTTGTGTGTGCCCAACACCTCTTGTCAGGGCGTTTTTCGCCTTCCATTCCTCGTCCGTTGGGCGATGGCTCATCCGGTCGCTCGTGTTGCCCGCAATCCACCCACTATGTCCTTTGGTCTTATTCTACGACCACGTCGAGATATTCCTCCGGATGTTAGAATAAACTGGTTATTCATCCCATTTTGCCTGCCATACCTCGCCCGTTGGTCTGATCCATTTGAGTGATAGCTAATCCGGTCGCCCATACCATCCCCAACCCGTTCGCTGTGGGCTTTTAGATGTAACTTGATGCATCGCAGATGTATTCCGCCGAAAGTTGCAGCACCCGTACCTCAGGCTTGAAAATCCACCAAAATATGTGACTCCCATAGCCGTTTTCTTCTTCACCATTATGGGGTTAGAGACGGACATAATGGGCAGTGCTAGTAGACGTCATAACGTCCAGCATACAACCTCGAATCACCAACCGATTGAAAGACCTCAACATTATCTCACCACAGTCGAACCTCAGGCTAGTAAACAACATTTACCTGAATCTGTGGCGTCTGATTGTCCTCGGCCAAGATTAGCACCCGCAATTGTCGACGAAGTAGACGAACACCGTTGGGTCCCGTGACGGTATACGAAATGACCACGAACTTGTCCTTAAGCAAAGTAGAGAAGACAGAAACAAGAAGGACTCTGTACTAACCTATTGACAACATACTCGGAGTAAGATGAGTAAGTTCTTTTGTAATTTTCTCAATGAATAACACTACCGATCAACACCGAACGTGTTTTGATAGGTTTGTTATTATCATTTAATTAACCAATCTGTATCATGTTTTTTGGGGAAAAAATCAGGACGAAGTGGAAAATCCTCATTATCCAGTTTCAGTAATTGTATCACAAGATCGGTTATCAAAAATGGTAGGAGCTGTTCGTACACCCCCACGAGCTTGTGACAAAAAACTGCAGTTTAGTGTAGTAACTGAACAGTAATGTGAGAGAGATGGTAATTTGGGAGAAAACCAATTGCGAACAATCGTGGTTCCTGCTGGATTCGAACCAGCCTCAGAAACAGCGCACATACAAATGCGGTAGATACTCTACCAGCGGAGTCACGGAGCTAGGCCGAAAGGTCAAAAAATCAGATTTGGAATCGGTCACCGACCCGATCCTCTGTTTCATGCGGAATTCACTGAAGTATCCAGAGGGTTGGCTTCCTACGCAGAATTGCTCAAAAATTTCATGCTGGAATCTGCCAACGTCAATTTTGAGCATCTAAACAGTTAGCCAGATTGAAGTGGAATTGGGAATTTAAGTGCGAGTACAAATTGACCAAACAAAATCATAGCAGGTCCACAACTAGGTCCACAACTGGGCTACTCATGACATCTATGAGTAGTATATACAATACTTCCCCGCACAGTCGATCCATCTTTCAGACGGGCTACTTCTGTATAGCGCCCACTTCTGCAAGAAGCGTCGTATTCCCCATGGATGGTATGTAGTTTCAGACGACCGTCTTACTAAGTCCAAAAATAACCGCTTTTGCACTATCGGTCTGTGCACACATCATCCATACACCCCTTGGAGCGACCGATTTCGTGTTACTCAGAGGTGGTTCACGTGAGGATGATTACTTGCTCGTGTGGGAGAAGTAACTTACAGCCAGAAGTCACATGCATAGAAGCTATGCAAGGGACACTTTGGCCTGGAATAACCCGTTTCAACATCACAAAATCAGTTAGTGAACAAGATGATGTTGATACGCAGATGAATATGACTTTACTCGGCCGTGTACGTATTTTTGCATAACACTCCGTCCCCAGTAGACCAGACTTTGCCGTTACTCACTCTTTCAGCTCTAGTGATGCACAAACAGTCCAAAATCTTTCAGATCAATAAATTCATCAGCACAATTGCATGCAGCATTTCTAAAAATTATGCACAGCCCACTTGTAACCGGTAGTAAAACGGTTTTAGACGATAGTGAAATGCCGAAGGTGCTTGAATAAAAAGTGCTTTGAACTTACAATCATGTACAGTTGAGCTCACGCACAAGGCCAATATAACCCCTATTCAATAGAACCCAAAATCTCAGGAAAGAAATGAATGGCATCCCATCCTGAAAAGAAAGGTAGGTCGCAAGTGTTTCAGTATTCAGCGACCATAGGACTCGACATCCGCTGTAGCACTAGAAACCAGCCATATTTCGCAGGATTCACGCGCATGGAGTTGGGCGCAAGAATGGATACTCGGTTGTTGGTGTAGTTCTTTCAGGAACTAGCTGACAAACATGAATAAGCTGCTTCTTTGAAATATCAACGCGATCCGAGTAGAGAATTTCAAAAGATCCTGAACCCTGTTGTCCGAAAGTTATAATTGTGTACAGACGCTAAAAGTTGACACAGTTTGTGCGAAAGTCCTCGCAGGGGCATACGACTTTCTTGTTGCAGGAACTGGGAGCGGTCAGTCAGTTGTAGCGCAGTAATCCCCGTTGTCTTTCAGTCTGGGTTTGCATTTAAGACATAGGCTTCAAGTGTTTCACCGCACACGTCGTGTTCCGTTTGCGATTATGTGTTATTCATTTACTTTCTGATACGCCAGAAGAACAACACTGTTGTCCTGGGGAAACAGTCTTACGTGATACCGGGTGGCAACTCGATAAACTAAATCAAGAAATCGAACAATGACGTTTCTATCCTCACTAGGAGCAGACAAGCTCAGTCATGTTTCATGGCGAAAGGCGGACATATTCAATCCTCAGTCATCATTGTATAGACAACGCGTACTCGTGGGTTGTCGTCAAGATCATCATGTGTGTGATCATAGCACCAAATTAGTGGAGTGACTTACAGAAATTCCAATATCTTTTGCTGGAGGTACATAGACAATGTCTCCCGCATCAACCTGTTGTTGCGTGAAGTGCGTCACGGATGGCACTTGAGCATCCCGCAAACTGGTTGACAATCCCGGTTGCAAAGTCATGTCTCCAACGTGTGTGCTGGCAGTGACTGCATTCAGACTGACCAACCGACCAGCATCGTGTGTGCTCGAATCCTGTGAAGAGCCTGTGAACCGAGGTTGTATGATAATTGTGTAGACCAAATTCTCTGAGCCAAAACTTTCGGTCAAGCTGGCGTTATCGTAATGGACTGTTTGACTCGTTCGGATTGGTTGCAACGCGTGATTCAAGTGGAAAGAGCTGATCACCACGTGGGGCGCCGTTTCGCGTACCCGTACAAACACATTGGGATCCATGCGTTCAGAGATCATAAACATCGCAGGTGGCTGTGAAAGGGGATCAAAACTAGTGTTATATTCGGAAAACGTAGGTATTATCAAAAGCCAAATATCAGTAATATTCAGCTGTTGAATAATTCTAAGATGAAGGAAGAATCCAGGTCTTAGGGAAATAAAGAGTATGAGACCTAGTTAACAAACAAACTGTTATCCATGGACGAAAAACATATCATGGTGTAAACTTCTCACGAATAGATACCATACTTCTAACTGTGAATAAGCAAGCACGTGCTATTGTTCACTTCTGACTTCTACTGTGCCACTTGATTAAGAGTTTTTGCCACGTGGACAAATCAGTGAAGCAACAATCACATTTCCACAACTGAACCCGACTGGTTGTCTTGTCTCTCAAGTTCTCCAGATTCCGTGCGAGTCAAAAAAGAACACCACCTACTGTCTCTAACGGACCGGTTGTTGTTGCCACTTGCATTCTCTGACACCGATTGACGGCCTATTAATATCAAGCTTGATCACAGTGTTCGAAGAGGACTGGACAGCGTGGTAAACAATTGGTCGAATGCTGCTCAACAAGTAACGGTTCGGCATTTTGTCACGTTATTCAACCGTCCCTATCTATACACCTTCTGATTTTAAGTGAACTAACTTGTTTGCTTCACATTAACAAAGACCCACCTTTCAGCCTACTCGATACTCATCAGTCAAATTCATCTGCCGTTCTGGATTGAGCGCAACAATCGAGTACCATATATTCCAGTATTTTTGGCCTCTTCACGTGCATTTCGCAGCCGTGGCCTAAAACCACACCAAATTTCTGTGGTGATTGCAGGTTACGGGCTGGCAGTGCGTTGACAACACGTCAACAACACCAGTTGGAACGATGATTGTGGCCAATCAGAAGTGTCCCGCTTACCTTGCTGCTATTGTTCTGACAGCTCTCAAACAGGTGAGCTATCCGCTACTCAAACACCAAGAGAGTACGGAATGATCGACACTTGCCTGTCTTTCATTCCCTAACCAGTTGTTCTACATATTGACAAAGAGCCCGTAATTGTATGCGTAGATCGCGTTGAGGCTAGCATTGAGATCGAGTTAGTTCATCACTGACTGTCATTCTCTCGATTTCGATTATTAAACTTAACTGACGCCACCGTTAAACTCGATATAACCATCGTTGTCATTCCGGAAATAACCGCAAATTAAGATCTAGAATCTAAGCTGTCAGGTTTCTAAAAATACCTAAGTTCAATGAAGCAGGAACTTATACTTTGAGCCTGAAAACGTCTTCTTATGAGAATAAACAGAGCGTAAAGTATTATCCAGCAGCATATGTCTCCTGGATCCTGCCAAAGAACAATATCCCCCCTCATCAACATAACCCAGACTATTCAGTTTTTAGTTAAGTAGGCATTCGATGCTTAGATTCTGTGAGAGCTGAAGACAGTCTCTCCACTTTATCGCTTATGTACATAACGAGTGAAATAAGGGAAACTACACAGCTTTGATGAGCACATCTGTTACGGACTGTGCTCCCTAGTTCCATGGTCACTTTTGCGTTTACTATCGGTATGGCTGTATGACATCGTTACCAAAGTATGTTTTACAAAATAAAATCTGTTTGATCAAACAGCTTTTCGAATGAAACTAGAAAGGAATTGAATTCTCTGTTTCTGATGCCAGGAGTACCGGATAGTCGAACCATCAACTAGCAATTCCTGAGGCCAACTAGCCCCAAAATATACAACATACCCATCAGCGAAACACGGATCAGCACTTTATCGTTTTTTATTTCCAGTTTAAAGTGATGGAATCTTACTAAGTTATGCAACATACTGGATTAAAAATCCCGCATATCAAACTACCTTAATAGTCAAGTAAATAGAGTGAAATTTATTGTTCAACGTCAGTGTGCTCCTTGAACCTGACGGATTTTTGGGTTAGTGTAGGTCATTTATTATCATACCATCGTTATCGTCATCATCATAATTAGAAATAGCAACAAGTCACTCTCTGTCGCTGATTCTTGACTCCCGTTCAACAATGTAAACCGCAGTTCCTAACAGAAATTAAAAAGAATATATGAAGACAAATGATTTGACTATCTTCAATTGTTCAACTCCAAGGTGCTTGCAAACATAACCAGATTATAATCGGAATTGATGTCATTAGTAAAACAGCGCGTATAGTAAAGTCAGTGGTGTATCACGTGGATACATCAATGCATCAAGAACGTATACGCCAAATTTTCATTTTGGATCATCTGCTGATGACGCTCTGATGACAAATTCAGACAGGCTGCTCCTGACTGGACATGCATTAAAAGTAAAAAGATGTTTCTGGCACAATGGCACACTTTTCCAGCGTTACAACTTTTGTAAAAAAATTTCTTGTAACCAGTTTCGCAGACTGTCAGAAGAGCCCATTTTTCTGTCCAAAACCACCTACTTACTCGAGAAAACGATCCTATCCAACCACAATAAGCGCAAATGTCGTGAACATTCGAGAGCTGACCTTCACTATATTTTTTTACCTGTTTCACCTCTATTCCACCATGCTCATTGGTGGCTCAGTGACCTTAACTATTATTTTGATGTCTGTATTTCAGTTTTCTGGTTCAAGAGTGTTGCTAGGTCACTATGCACCCTATAAATACCATGTACTTTTCTCTTTGTCACACACATATGTCGGAGCAGAACAAAGTTGCTGTGTTAATTATATCAAGGAGGAGAGTCCGATATTCCACGATTCGCCCTGTTGTACCATGGAGTCAAGGGTTTACAACACCGACCATGCTTAAGAATGTGTCACAGGGGATGAGGCATGTGATGTAACATTTTTGGGTTTAAATGAGACCCTACTTAGCAACTCCAAAGCAATTGGAGAGTTGATCCGATTTAAGCAACTTTTCCGCCAAGAAAAGCTAATGAAACTTCAAAACACGTTTTGTAGCATGATGTTGCACGTTTCCAATTAGCCCGGTTTCCTTCATAAGCAACGAGCATGAATGCTTAACTTAACATGACGGGGTACCAGTTGAATGAACATCAACAAAAATCTCCTCAGCCGAAAAACCTCAAACATCACCACCCGAAAATCTTGCTTACCTACAGAATACTCTGCAACCCATGTAAGTGGTGTGAAGTGATTATTTTGGTCATGGGGACAGGCTGTGACCTAATCCGTACGTGCGCATATGGTGTCTAACTTAATGAAAAGTCTCCTTTCACCATAATCGCAAACACGATAAGCAGCATCATACGTTTGTGTCCGGAAGAATGTTTCAAACTTCGCTTAATACGCCACTGTTCGATACATATTTTTGCCAATAACATTTATCTCGATAACTCCAAACAGAACGGTTGTGTGTGTACAACTCACTCTTATAGTTCGGGACAACTCAGAACTTTAGGTTCAAACGTCGCTCGTACAGGCATTGTATCTTTAGCCGCAGGTTTCCTCGTAAAGCAAACAAAACCGCTCGATAACCGACCAATCATCATAACAGTATTTCGTAAGCTGGTGTACCTATAATTATCTTACAAAGGTGATGACGTGGCACTCCTGATGGGACAAAAACTGAAGTCAGCAATGAGCAATACATATACGTCGGCCAAGTTCACTGTGAGTGAGAACGGTAATTGTAATTTCTGTCTACAACAATATGTTCTCTATAAACTGCACTGCATTCTTGCATACGCTGCTTGCTGTACACGTTCATATGTGTAACTTTATCTGGTGTGCGTACTGTCATTTTATTCTGAAATTTCAACATCTATTATCCACAAGTCACCAGAGTGATCCCGGACGAATAATTGGGGTTACGATGCGTTACGGCAGCATACGACTTGTGTGTTTTGTTGCCAATGGTCAGGACTGTAAGCTTCGAGCTAATTTCACGTGTACAAACACAATGGTGTGAAGGTTTACACTTATGTGTACATGAGGATTCTCCGTCGTATAGCATCCACGAGTTTAATCAATCCACCTCACTATACATACACATATAGCATTGTGCATACAATCTCAGTCATCGTTGTTCGATACTCAAGACTCAATGGGATGAGCGATCACCTATCAGTGTCCTTCTTTTCATTTATGTTGTTGTATAACTCGCTGGTCAAGCGTCCGCAAACGTTGTGCAAACTTCCGTACAGGTCATGTCAAAAACTAAACTACAAACGCGTGCACTCATTTGCACGACAGACATACACTCACATACATTGGGTGACAGTACGTTGTCATCCACCTTGGTGAAAGTTCTCATACAGCATTTACACACTGTTCCGATAGTCTCTTCTTGTCCGTCGTGTTCGGGGCTTGTCTTTTTGTTCTTGAATGTCGCCTATGGGCAATACACTACTTGTGGGTAGTATACTACTCACAACGAAATAGCCTGTTATACAACAATGTGTTCTGTTGAAAATAGACACTTATCCATAACATGGATGTTTCAAATAGTTTTAAAGGATGTATGAATTTTAGGTCTGTGACTGCGGTTGATCCACACATCAATGGGTTGTAAACAATATTTTTAGCAGTGTACAGTATTGGGCCTCTCTTTTAATAGCGACAGTCCCTGGCTAGTCGATAGACATACGACTCACTCTATATTTCAATTCCAGAATAAGTTCAACGGACTTGTGCATCTTTTTATCAACAGACAGACCTCAGACAGCTTTTACATGGTTTCATGCACTTATGCTTCTGTTTACATTCGCCGTACAAATTTGGGTTGACCTGAACAGAGTAGCCATGAGAAGTCAAGTGCTTACATTACCACATCTTGGCCGATGTGCACAAAACTTGAAATCAGGTCAAAAAGAAGTTCCACTCTCACTCTGATGGTTGGTCGTTCGTGCCACTGATCAGCTAACTGGTCAGTGTTCAGTTGCTCTCCGAAATCACTATATGGTTTGCAGATGTTACCCATGCAGAACAAGTTCACCGAGTGGAGGCTGATGTGTCACAAGTTGGTTCATCCGTCTCAGGATACGCTCAGCCAATAGCGACGATAGTCACCGAGATGTTCTACCTATGTGGACGTCAGTACAACTGCAGATGAACTGGCACACAACACCACAGAGAGTATGGGCTGACGAACTGCGTTCGCAACCGTGAAGAACTGGTCCTCCAGTGGTTTGAACTAAAGGCAGTTGCGCAGCCAAATCAGCTCAAGCTAGAGCAGATTTCACTTTATGTATAATACCGTTAGCTAGTCGATCCCTTTCGAAACACCAAAAAAACAGAAATATAATCTATATTTGGGCAGTCTGGATGGGTTCGGTGCTGTTATCTCCCCTATTACGTTAATAAAGTTTCTCTCAGCACCTTCTGTGTTACAGCTCAAAATTCAACGTCATCAATTGCTAAGCCTCTCCTGACGACTGGTTATCCAGGCGACCCAGCTTTTTTGTGAAGCAATATTTATCCGGACTCATCAGCCGGTTTTATGTGTACAAAAATGGCTTGAGCAATCTTTCGGATTGCCGTTGTCCTGGTTTCGCAATAGTTACTGTGGCTGCAGATATGTCCAGTCATTGTATGGCTGTGTGTATTTGCGTGATGTACACAACCTGCATGTTTTAGGTTTGCTACAGATGAGAGTAAGCGAAACGTTAACATATCATTCCTCATATCATACCGTCCTATTGTGACAAAGGGGTCAAAGACAGTTCAGTGTTTCTAAGTGTTAGCAGTCAAAAGCTAGAGCGTTACAGCTAGAGTGAGCCGATAATTCAGCGTTTCTGATAGAATTGTTGATCTGCTGCTGCCGTCTTTAATCCGTGACAAGCTTGGACAGACTTGCATGTATGTTGCATTCGAGTCTTGCCAAATAGTATTGTAGTTTGCAAGCTGGATTAATCGGTTTTTATCATGGGTATTGACGAAATGACTGTAGCCCGCGTGTTTATTAGCGGTCTGCGTTCATGCATTCTTGTAACCGCCTTCTTCATAGGCTGGCCAAATTCGAACTGTTTTTACAGGAGTGCTTGCACACCACATCTCATGGTTCCTCTGTAATGAATATAACCATGACCTTCGAAAGTCTAGTTAAGTTCTTTGTTTTTGGTGTGTTAGTCACTATGACCCCAGATAACAGTAGAAGCCCTGCCTTCATTTAGGAACTTAATTCACCTCTCATGACCTTGCAATGTTGATGCCACTGGATACGGTGACGAAGTGTTTGTAAGCCATGTAACCAGTTCGGATAGCAATCCAGCAATAACCAGGCTACGAATATTCCCAGCCGATGTTTTAGTTAAAATATCTTTAGTTACTGTATTCAAATGGAATTGAAATTTATGGTGGTGCATTGATATATGGATAAACGTCGAAAAACGTGAATGTCGATCAGTGCTTTCAGCTGGAAGTCCGTCTACCGATTGTTTCAGTCTCTAGTAAATGACTGAATAAGCTTGTGTGTACCAGCTGCCTTGAAATGAACGTTATAAGGAATAGACAACTTTCTGTTCAATCACTTCAGTGGATGGGTGTAACGAGCCCATGAGGCAAACTGTTATCACAAGCAGATGTCACATAAGCTAGCCGGCAGTTTGAGTGACGTCACCGCATCAGGCCGAATCAGGTGACCGCTTGCTTGTGTCTTGGTGCTTTAACGAAAATCGACATGACCATGCTGTCAAACCGACTATAAATTGTTCAACCGTCCAGCGCTGTTGTTCAATCGATCTGATTGTGTCCTGTTGGTCGCTGGCATGTTGGGTCAGACGCAGTCACCTAATCAGTGAGTTTTGGGATATCCTTATGCAGTTAACACGACGTTGACAACGAGAGAAAGTTGGACTGATGTGCAACTTCACTGACAATCAGTGAGATACAGGAACAACTGTCAGATGACTTAAACGAAGATACGCTGGTGAAAAACTGACAGACTTGTGTCAGTTATGGACTCCGTTGTTGACCAGCAAAAAAGGAGGGGGGTAACGAACAAATAGACTTTGATATGTCAAAGACAACTACTTGTGAGCAACGCAATTAGTATGAACCTATGCAACAGTTTCCAGCCCGCATACAAGCAATGTCTGTGTGAACTGAGTAACAAATTGTCTTAAAGTTGAGAAGTCCAGTTAAGATATATTTGGTCAGAGGTTGGTAATTATTTCTCCGTTTAACTAACTGTGTGTTGCTGTACACCAACTCATTCTCGTTTACTACATATAGAACACAGCTCATGTCCGGCAGCAACATCCGTATTCGGACAAGCACTGGAGCTAACTGTTTGAAAAGACACGTGACTGGTGTTTAACCCATACGTCAAGTTACCAGCTTCAATACGGGTAGATTTCAAGTTTAAGACTACCCTTTAAAAGCTCTCGACAGGAATACTGATCAATGACACGATAGCACGTCAGTAGCCTCATGAAATTTTCCAGTTATTTTTCTTCTGTTCACTTTTTCTCTATATCTGTGAACTATTCGACACAGATTTCCCAGGATCAAAACAGAGGCGGGATTGCACATGCAAAATTTTTTCTCACTGTTTTAAGTACCCATGAACTAGTCAAACTGTGGAAAGTATACACGAATACAGCTGATGCATTTAATTTACGTCAACCAACAACGCTTTAAAATGTTAATTCCTAACATGTGATTCTAAACTTTCATAATATTTTCTCCTATATATGTCCAAGTCATGGTTTGTTATGATAAGTTCAAGTGTAACGTTACCGACCTTTACTAAGTAAGAACAAATGATTAATTGCTGTTACCAACTGACCAGATATTACTTAACCCTGGTTACTTCTTTAAACGGTCAATACGTTAGAAGTCTCTCCCAATGACATTTCTGAAAATAACATGTGTAACAGTGTGGAGACATAGAACAGTCGACGGGACTGAGTCTCTACATCGACTGAAATTGCGCGTAAAAAGAACAACTGCAGGTCAATCTTTTGTTCATCCGTTATAAGGATATGATCAGTGCACCCCATACTTATTTCGTTTCTTTCTCTTCGTCCTTATATCCTCACCAAACTGGTGTACTTTTACAAGTAGACTTTATTATCATTGGGACTGAATGACTGTAATTTATCTGTCTGTTCTTCCTCTATTCATTCTCTCGTGTCAATGGGATCAGTGTTAATTGGTGAATAGCTTCCAGTTGCTAGCCCTGTTTTGATTACCATCTCTTTTTCACGAACAACTCTAACTATTTTATATCATCTAAGAGGTTTTACTGTCATGTACAATCTGCACTCCTTCCATTGTTGTAATCTGATAGACCGTACTAAACAAATCAACTTTTGTTAATACCAAGGGGTGTAGTACACATCTCACCTTCGTAAACGTAACTGGCAAGATGCCAACAAAGCTCCACTATGTGAGATCTACAACAGATTATATGCCAATGTAATTTAACAAAGTTCTCGAGAATGAAACATGCTATCGGTTTGTTCTTGGTTAAGACATACGACAATTCTTTTGGTTTTGGTTTTCATAAATTCGCATGTGATCAATTTTTTGTTGTTGATTCATTTATTAACGATTGTTCTAGCAAACAGGCCTAAAATAAATGTACAGTTGGGTTCATAGCCTGAAAGTTAATTGAATATTAACAATAGTTTCATTTCACCTACCGCAATTTCCAAATTCATGTAGACGGTCGGAAAGTCGTATCGACCCGATTGCTTCAGACCAATCAAATCAGTAGACCGATCATGTCGTTGGTTCAGATAGCACACTTCACGTGTCTCCAAGTCTTCCACCGTGATCTCACTAACTTGTGCCTTCTCCAGGATACGCTGAGTGTCCGTATAAACCAATTCAGCTTCATTTACCAGCGACATCTCTTGACTATTATACTCCTTAGTGACTTGGATAGGATGTGACTGATAGTCCGCCAACAGCGTGATAGCTTGTCTCCGCAGTAGTACACCTTGGCTGGGAGTTACTTTTACAGAGAATACCAAATTGACCAAATCACTACGAACAGCCCTTAAAGCTTCTGAAGTGAGCAAATCTTCTGCGCTAAAACACAGGTATGAGGAGGTTGGTACCCGAAATAGCACACCTGACTGCAGAGCCCCATCAACGATCTGCAAAACAGATGAGAGAAGAATAAAACATACAATACAAATGTATATGAGAACGTGAATACCAAATTTCAATTCCGTCAGAAAATTCATTGATCCAAATCACAACGGGAAGCAAACAAATGCTCGATGACAGATTGTACAATTGATCCTGATTCGAATGTTATGAATGCCGATTTATTGAGTGACCTCGTTTTGACTGTCAAGTTCAGAAGAGTGATGCATTATTTCGGTCAATCGGCATGTTTGTTCAAACTGGAATGATATGTTTACATGAACCGCCTGTTGTACTCGGACAAATCCATTCAAAATATGAACCGTTAGCCTAGCCATGCTAATTGCAAGTTCAAGTTGACTATTCGTGGGTTTTTTTATCTAACCGAAGGGTCTCAACGCTAACAACAGGCGTTACGTACGCTACGCGGTCTTAGAGGCACTAGTCAAGACTGGGAATAAAAATATACCACAGATCACTTACGGGTTGGCCACATTAAATGTCATTGTCTCGTCACACCCAAAGACAACCGACCACTCAGGCCCATCACAGCCCAACAGTATTTCATACACCACGTGATTAATTGTTAAAATAGATCGAAAGAAGTATGGGTTGTAAACAAAAGTCTCCTGGACAGTGTTGAATAAGATTAGGAATGGACACCCGATGATGTTAAGATCATTTGGGCAACCTCCCCTGAATAGATAAAAACGATCAGCATGAATACGCCCACTGGCTTACCAGTCGAGAGATTCTATACAGTGGGGCGTGTGGAAAGTCCAACCCACTTAGTTTCTTGTGTCACAAAACGCCTTTGATACTAACGATTACGCAGTAGTTCAACTGGATGAACATGGTTCGTGTGCTAAAATTTTACGGTAACCAGCCAAATGAACCTCAAGGAGTTAGGATTGTGAATATCTGTATATGTAACATTCGGTAGCAGGTTGTAGCGTCCTATGAACTCCCTTCTGTGAGGAAAAAGACTCCAGAAATCCGACGAAGAAAAACGACTAGAATGGTCTGTTGCTAGTTGCTGCTTGCTTTCAGCAGTTCTGCAGATCACAGTTTATTGAATAAGTTACAGTGCTTCCGTCCGAACGAACGTGGAGAGGGTCTGGCTTCCGAATGAGCCCGTTTCCTCACAAACTCTATCTGTACACCAGTCGGCTCATTTTTACAGTTGAATAGATGAAATCCTGGAGAGACATAAAATTGACTATATATGTGTGTATATACACATACACCTTTGAAGTATATAAAACAGGCACACGCTGAGTAGTGGATGATTTATTGTGACGTTTCAAACCCACAATAGGACCCGTTGTCAAATAGATTGTTCTGCTGCTCACGGTGTTCACCTGTCGGTCTGTTTTCATTTGTTTTTTTTCAATGTTAACCATGCTGACCTAGTGGATGTCTACATCTACGTGCCGATTAAACGAATTCCACGAACAGAGGGGTTTCAGTATAAACCATTCCCCCTTTCATTTTTGCCAACGAGACTATTCTCGTGATCCGTGTTGACAATGTGACATATGTTTGTGCAATGGCGCCACAGTTGTAATCTGCGGTTGGACCGTCGCACCGCTAATTTGTGCTCGTGCACGCGTGCGTCCAGATGTTTGCCTCTCTCTCAAATACCGTTGGTCATATCCGAAACCACGCCAGATTGTTCTTGTAGTTCTACACGATCCTTGGCGTTCACCAAAGCTGAACGGAATGTTCGGTTCGGCATGTGTGATACTTGGGTGATCAGCTTTTGGAGCATCCTTTGTTCTCCATCAGGTGTGTCGTGAATATACCGCACTGTCATTCGCGTTTTGGGTTCTCCATGTTCAGTTCATATGGACCCACTGATAGATGCTTTTACGAAACCACTGGGGTACCCAGTGGAAGTGAACAATTTGAACGAGTGTTCTCCTTCTTGTCTACTGAGTTCAGCTAAGCTAAACGGCTTGTCAGCATGTCGAAATAATGTTCATACGGAATTCTCAGTTAGTATCCTGGATTATTGTTGTCGAACCTAAAAACGACAATTGTTTTCGTTTTACTATAGACGGTGCTATACATATATTCAAAGTATTCGGAAAAGGGGCACACACTGAGTAGTAAACGATTTACTGTGACGTTTCAAATCCACACTAGTATCCATCATCAAACAAATGCATACATATACATATAAATATATACCGCTAACGTTCATAATTGCAAGGGTGGGTGGTACTGGCAACAGTTGAGCCACTTCTTGGTGGTAGACATTTTGGTCACAAAGGTTTGTCCGTACCGGTTAACTCTTCTACACTTTTCAGTTATTATTAGGAAATACATTGTAGTAAGATCACCTTCGACGTCCCCAAAATTCTAAACTCCCCGCGACGTGAGATTTGCCTTGCCAGTACCACCGCGCCGGTTCACATTACCTTGTGAGTGTAAATTTACTACAAACCACTAGCATCAAAGTTAGTGTGCTGGTATAGGTATCGCAGTTTTGCTCGTAGCTGTATAATGAATCTGCACCATCTCTACTGCTGTAGGTTACATTAACTAGGATAGCAATGTTGAGCTATTACCGTTAGGAACGCCGCTTAACCGGTCTAATTCTTGTTTGAATTCTGAAAGTCGACTGGAATTTTCCGCCGACGCACTCTTCCACTCTGGCGGCTTCTGTGCGGTTGTATTCAAGGTGCTCTCACGTCCAGCTCCCTAGCATCCTTTAATTGTTACGTTGAAGTCTGTTGTGAGTGGTAAGTAAGTCAATAAATAAAGTTTGTTTGTGCATTCATCGTTTTCTCCCTGCGACTTCCGATTCACGGTAACATAAGGTTGGGGAAACTCTGGGCGTACGAATTCAGAAACTAGCACCACAACTTCAGTGAACTTCACCGCAACGAGTCTGCGTGAAATTGCGACAGTTCATATGTCGATACCTTTAGCGTGGCAGAAACTTCAAAATACAATCCCATTAATCCTACCTGCCAGCTGCAAATAGGTTGACACGATGACTGAAATCCTCCGTCAGTGGCACGCATTAGAAAATCACATCATGAAAAGTGTCAGATGATTTTGCACTTAAAACCTGCTCATGTTTGTGAATTTCTGAAGATAGCAATGGATAAATTGACTCAACTGATGATCCGCGTGAAGTTTGTTTCGGATGTGCACTCTTTGTAATAAAGACAGGATTGGGCATGACATCTGCAACGTTTATCTGAATCAACTTACATGAGTAGTTTTCGAATTTTTGAGTGATTCTTACTAGACTCATTCATTGGATGCCAACAGATTTTTGTATCGATAAAACATAAGTGTAAATTTTGGTCATGCATTTTCCGTTAGACTTATAACACCCAACGTCTGAGGTATACTTGAAACAGTTTGTTCCCTTTATGAACTTGAATAAAACATGAATTGCGCCGACTGAGGTATAGATTCATTCATCTTGTAGCTACAGCCTGCCTATTAATAATCCCGCAAATTTCAGAGATGACTACAAGCGAAGAACTGCTAGTAAAAAGCTTTTAGCTGAATTTGTTTGAGTAGTCTTTATAGATGAATAGTTGGGCACAAACACATTAGCAGTAGCCCTAACAGGAGTTCAGTAAGATGTCTTCAAGCTGAAGCGCTGGTCCAGTGTTTTTTGGTCACACAGTGGAACCATGCTCCACACACTAGGTGTGATATTACCTAGTCAGAAATGCAACCGCTGTGCTGATTAACAGTGGTCTACGAGCCAGTTAGCTGCTACTTTAATGACGCTCATGTGATTTGCAGTTCTTTCCTCATTTGCCACTGCCACGTCATGTCACAGAGATGTGAGCTGACCAGTTCGGAGATAAGGAAGCTTTTTACAACCCAATGGATGTAGTCAGGAGCACGAGAAATTGTTAAAAGACTTTGGCAACCTGGAAGGGCTGTTAAGGTCTGGATGAGATGACCAAGAGGTATTTTGCCAGCAAAACGAAGAGATGGCAAGCGGTTATAGGAAAACAAGACAAACAAAGCGTATTGACAGTATCCGCCAATGAATCAAGAAGTGCTTTTGAATTTCTGTCTACATTTTAGCCCAATATCTCTATGATACGTGCAGCGGACAAGCACTTCTCAATGGCTACAATATGAGCCTTGAATCAGTGGTAGAGGCTGCCTCATTCATTACGGACTGAAATGACCTCTTCTTTGATTCATAAATAACATTTTGCCTGCCTCATTGATAAGAAATGTTATGAAGCTTGTACATAGAACTAATCGCACGCTGAACTTCGAGAGAAGTTTGAGTGGACTGGGAGTCAAGACGTTCGATTGCTGAACCATTTTCTGTTGCATTTCACTTCATCAATTTAGCACAGGAATGTAACTTTTCAACACAATAGTTTGCAACTTCGTACGTCTTACAGCACGAAAAACCAGTAAGTCTGTGAAGGCTTGGGTTGGTCGTCTTCTACTCACTGTCTCTCTTGGTCCTGAAAAATGTCTGTGGACCCACTAGTTCGTCCGTTGTGGGAGGTCGTCATGGTGTATGAATCGAAGGTGGGATTAGCAGATACAGTGAAGCCAACATAGAAGATGCCGCTTACCCAAACATTCCAGTCTCCAGCCGAAATAACGTGCAATCGATCGATCGAAGATTTGCAGCGAAGTGACAAAAGAAAGTCCCTCTAAGCCTTTACAGAATGGCGCCATAGGGGAACGGTGTGATTTGGTGACTGTTGTTTTTATTAGCTGCATAATTCTTTCCCCCCCGTAAATCTGGCCAAGGGAAATTCGAATTCCAACTTCCCAATAATGAGTACCAGTAAATAAGGAGCTAGGTAAAAATTTGGCGACGTTAGAATTTCACAATGGGATGTGTGTTTATTGGTTGTTATCTTGTGTCTGAGATCAGTCCATTCCAAAAATTCATTTATTAACAGAACTTGGACAAGCGTCTTCTGTTCTGTTGTTATGGCTTCCCAACACTGTAGACAAACGCGGGTTTCTGGCTTTTTAGTTCACAATGGTTCGAAGCTCACCAGATCAAAAACAATTTCTAGAACAAAATATTTTATAGTGACCAGTTTTCGTTTACTAGGTAGATGTGGTAGGTCAAACGAAATCCGAATACCCAACGATCGGACTAATGTGAAAACCTGTGATCTACTCACTCACTGAGACTTTATAAACATCTCTTAAAATGATTGCATTTAGGATCGGTCCCAAACGAGCATGGCAATAGCAGTTAAACGGGGTTCATTTCAAATGTAGGCAGATGTCGCGGGTTTCTATCACTTACGTATATAAAAATGATTACTTTATCCCGTCCTTCCTGGTAGCCAGAAATTTTTGATCAGGCATATATACCAACCGAAATAATGAGTTATCCAGGTGGATACAACAGGTTTTCTGCAAAAGATGTGTTCCGGATGATGACTGGGTTTCGCAACCAATTTTCTGGTTGGTCACTGGTTCACATTCACACTACATTTTGACAGGTGCTCGGTGGTTTCCGTTGCTATGATTGTCGGTGAACTGACAGTTGATATGTGAAGCAGAATGGTCGGAGTAGCGCTTGTTGTGCTGTCCACTGCTCGAAAAAGTCACGCTCATAAACATAGCGTCTGTACTTGTTTGGGTTCTGATGAGCTGGACTCAAGAAACTCGGCTAGCCTGACCCCATGTGAGATTTAAATGTTTTGGCTCATTGTTTCCCAAAGCGACCCCATGGCCTCCCAACAACGACGAGATAACGGGAAATAGGAAGAACGAACGATGATAAAAGGTCGTTCTGACTTTACGATTATTACGATCAAGGTTATTTCTGAGTGACTTTCAGCCTGTCGTTAACGAAATGTGATCATTGTAGCAGACTCACTCATCACGTCTCCCTTTGCGTTTAGGTTTACCTTCATGCTGTGCCACATTAAAAACTGTGTC
This sequence comes from Paragonimus westermani, assembly GCA_008508345.1. Lineage (NCBI taxonomy): Eukaryota > Metazoa > Platyhelminthes > Trematoda > Plagiorchiida > Troglotrematidae > Paragonimus > Paragonimus westermani. Next base: position 117,439 of record QNGE01000728.1, on the reverse strand, counting down.
AAGCCGTCAAGCTGTCCTGTTGAGTGGTGGGGACGATGACGTTTCGATTGAGAAGCCTATGGTGCAATAAATTCAACAGTTTTGGGTACCACCGGAAATGCTATCAAAATAACTAATGATGATGTAAGCTTGTTGAACGGTGTTTGAACGAAGCTGTACTCCAACCAATTGCAACCTGACCGTATACCCTTCATATTTTTCAGAATTAACTGTCCGTTGTTTTATGCCAAGTGGTTGAAAATTGTGTCAATTCTTCAAAAGATGACGGTAACTTTTTTCAAACTCTTACTGACCGTTTTGTCTATCAGTAATTTCTGTTAAATATTCGCGCTGTTCTTCTTGAGTAAGTCATCCGCAGACATGTTTATTCAGTCTGATAAATAGTGAATTCGATTAACTTGGTATGGTCTGGAACCATTCTTTGTTGTCAGCATCCACTGTCTATTCTGTGTCCCAGCCAATGAACTCACACTTTTTTACCGAAGTGTTTCACATCAGTACCACTATTGCCACAGTTTTTACAATATTTCTAGTTGATTAAAGTGTGCAAAGGGTAAATGTAGCAGCAATTAAAATCAACATCCTCGTGTCCTGAAATGTTCATTTTTGTGTCTGTTTGTCTACTCCCTTAAACCGTGACTTCCGCCCAATGGAACCTTACCTTAATGTTCAAAATCAGTTACACGTCCATTTGTGATCAGAGTGTGCGAAATGTTACTCCGGCGAACACCACATTGTTTACGTGTTCTCATTACCTTATTCTGTGTTATCAAGGGGACGAATTGCTTTAAAGTTCAGAATGATCACAGCGAACTCACTCTGTTGTAAAGGCGCACAATTCGAATGGAAATTTCTAGCTGCAACTCTGGAAGAGTGGGCTGAGCAATCCTCAACCGTCTACGACCGCGTTTGCGGCCGGTCCTTGGTTGGACTTTGGTTGTCTTGTTGTTCGGTGAGTTACGGTACTTGCTTTCTGACCAGTCGAGATATCTCGAACCCCATTCACGCTTCACACGAAATGTTCTCAACTGATTTGACAAACTTGGTACGCTGACTGACAACGGGATACGTTCGATGCTCGGTTCGTAACCGCCCGTATGTACATAGGATACTCGCATGACCGCAATGTGTGGTGGTCCGAACACTAGTCTGTTAATACGTTCCCCATCCAATCGCAACGAGCCGTGCGGCTGTGGCTGCGTCCGTGTCCTTGATTCGTCTGGTTCGCTTGAAATCCCAAATGAGTCCGGTGACCAAGGCTGGACTGTGTATACGACCATGCTCTCATCAATGTAACCAACAACCTGTGGAAAATGTTCATATAGTTACGTTTATTCAATGTGAATATGCCGTCTACAGAACTAAAGGTTACTGATAAATAAATCGGTCACCTAAGCAAGTAAGTAGATAAACAGTCAGAAGATCAGTCAGTTAGGCAAACATTTTTTACTGAGTATATGACATTGCCTGAAAAACAGTTAGCGGTTAAGTGAATGTATCGTCAATTTCATTTCTCAAATTTATTAGGCAAACACCCAGTTCCATAGGTTAATCGGTGTATTCAAGAGAAGGACTTATTTGTTGATGTGATTCCTGTCACTATGATCGCCCGGAGAAGAAAGATTGTTTGATGGTTTGTGAAATGTGTGAAAGTGTGAAAAATGACAACCGGATAAAACTGTTGAAGTTCAGGATAGCTAACTTCGAAAACTGAAACGCACCGAGATAGTATTCTCACAGATGTATAAATTCGACCACTTGGATAGGAGATGGTAGGTCGGAAGAGTGATGTGCATGTGTGAATTCCTTCATGCATATTGATAGAAGTGAGTTTTAAAATGCTTAACCTATTCGTCCATGACTGTGGAGTTAACTAGTGCAGTCTGGCATGAACAACTTCTAACTACAATGTTCTGGCTGGTTCGTAATCCGTTCTTGCGGAGTGATCCGTGAAGCATGCATTTCTACTGCCATTGAAGGGTTTGGTAGTGACAATGTTAGAAACATAAACAATTGAGAGCTTTTTTAGTTTTACGGAAGTAAAACTTAAACCACAGGCAGATTTGGTATCAGGGTGTTTTTTTATGAGGGATTAGTAGTAATGTGTTCGTTGACATAGCCACTTCCATACTGCTGACTGTGAATATTAAGAGGTCAGCGATGCTTTGCGGACTTTTTCATCCCTCAAGTTGACCATTACTCACATTCGATCACAGTCTTCGCATTCAGATAAACTTTCTAACCAGCCTTTTTCGAAAAGAAGCACTAGACTTGAGTTTCACTCTCATTAGAGCTCGTCAGTAGTGCATATCCTTGCCACGGTCGGGATTTGAATTCTGGCCATTCCAATCATGAGGCAACTGTGTTGACCACTGCGCCATTCACTTCACATTAGGCACGACCGAATTATCCAATCTGAAAGCTCAACCACTCTCGCTTGTGAGCAAAGGATTGTCATCGCTGGTAGACGTAGAATGAAGTAATATCGGGAATCCATAGTTTAATTAGCCGAATGCCCTGTTTGTTGTTTGTCATTCCATACTTTCAACGGCTTTTTCTGAACAGATATTAAAGAAAAATATCAAAGTAAACTTTACGGTTTTAGCCAATAAACACATCGAGGGGTGCAACCGAAGTAAACTAATTCAAACTCCTTCTCTACAAACTAGTACGAATTTTGTGTGTAACCAAAGTGATGGACCAGGTAAGCTGTTTATGACTAGACAGCTAGACAATTATAGGTGTATGGAAATTTAACGCTTGTGCCAGATATCACCATTTGCATGGCTGCTTGTCTAACCATCGATCACCGATCTCACAGTATCAGTTGTCCTCTAGAAAGTTTTGCCTTCAAATAGTCGTTCATCTCCGAATGGTACGACTAAATTCCTGTCTGAAGAAGGCTTAAGATTGTCATTATTTCGGTTAATGTCATACTGCTTAACACTGCTGAGTAGTATCTAACGTGGATAGACGCACACTGTAGAGCGGTTGGCTGCATTCTCGATCTCTACTCATTTAAACAAAAACGGACGAAGCATCGGTCAGCCCAATCGTTTGGCACTTCTACATGGTGGAAGTTCGCATCTGTCAAGCTTATGTGTTATAAACTAACGTACGGTAACATAGAACTTGTTAAGTGCTGATAGATTTTAATCGCACAACTAACAATTTGAGATTCCACCAGGTTTTAGATCTTAATGCTATCCGGTCGTTCTGATGCACATCAGATTTTACAACCCAGTATAAATTACCTCTTGTAACGTGCAGTTCTAAATCATGTTTATATTACAGGAGTCAAGTCTGCTCTGAGAATCATCCACAATGAACTTCAAACATACTCGGCTCACACATTCCTGACAGGAAACCACCAAAAAGGTATCATTAAATACAAATTCTGCTTCCCTTTCCATGGTCATTACCAACTGGTAGTTATTTGTTTCATGAGATGGGGCCCCATCTCAAGCTATCACATCAACCGAACAGTTGACTTATAGACAATACTCACTGAAGTTCATTCTAATCTGCAGCAATCCGTCAGACAGTCACAACAGTAGACTGATTCCAACACAAACTGGACGTACTAATTCAACGAACCAGACAGTTGTCGTACAGCTTATTGTTCATCATCATTTCTGCAAGGGCTAGAGCTACGTTCGACTTTTTCCAGTCGTTCGTGATTCATTTTCTTCATCCTGAGCACGCTCGCGTTGTGTCTGATAAACTAAATTTCGAGTTCTGTCTTACTATCCGGCTACGCTATCACTTATGCCTAATGTTCTGTTTGTTCAACACTGCTGGTCTCGTTGATTCTGTCGATCCAGTTTGCTGAACCTATCATATTGTCTTTGTCACTGTTTCCAGTCTATGCGACATGGAGATGAATGTACACGAGCATGTTAAGCATCGTTCATCCGGTATCTTTTGTCGATACATACAGAGCAAAATTGTACCGTAAAAAAACTGTAAAAAGTAACAGACGTACTTGTGACTGCAAGTGTCGACTAGTCGGGTTAAAACAACGCGAATCTATGGACCACTTAAAACTACATGCTGATCTGCGACAGAACGGAATAGTTAAAACGCTCAATGTCGTCCATGCCAGTCTAGGATCGTACTTTATATCATACTGTCGGAAGGCCACAAACAGAGAAATAAAGAATACAAAGGTTTCCATACGGTTTTGTTGGATGTGTGTTGTCAGTTGTTATGGTCGCGACCGTTTAACATCCCGTTTAACCTTTACCAAGTCTCTACTGTCGTGTTAAATGTGCGCGTGTGTGGATGACATCCCCTTCTTACAGCGACCCAGGCAGACCTGAAACCAGCCTGGCTAGTCTGAAGTGGTCGCTAATAATCGGCGCTCTACTCGATCGTGTGTTTGCACACACACAGTCAGCACGTTTGCACAACCGATACTCAAACAGTTGTTGTCCCAGTCACGTATCATGTCAAAGGCGCCACCGTAACAAGCGGTCCCCTTCTGTCTCCCTTACAGGCCCACCGACGTCGGTTGTCAACCCGTGGTTACCACGGCGCCGGTCGAATGCCATCGTTGTGATGGTTTCTAACAGCTGACTCATAGTGGCCCAAAAGACTGAACTCGGTTTCAAAACTGGGCTTAACATCAAAACCACGACTACAACCCCGAGTCAAGTTCTAGATCCTCCTGTTGCCACATGCTAAGAAACCACTCGACGTACAAAACTGTTCTTGGTTCGGAAACCCTAAAAACTTGAAAGTTAACCTAAACCGATTAGTCTGGTTCACAGCAGTGGATTGCGTTCTGCACACAACTCCCTGGTGGTTTATCAACTGCACGCGATCTAACAAGACGCCCACCGGACAGACGTAGAAAACATGTATTTACAGTTTTCTGGGATGCGTGGAAAGATTAAATTACCACCTGTCTGATGATGTGCCAGGACAAACTACGAGAGAGAAGATTGCACATTTTGTCCCTTAATGAAAAGCGTTTCCTAACTAAACATTGCCCGACTGTTTTTCATTCCAAATAACGTTTGGGCATGTGTCTAGGATGACGCTAGGCACACCTGTGGAGCAATGGGCTATTTCCGTCACAGATAACATCAACTTCTAGCAAAAATTGTGAGACCGTAGTGCGTAGCAGCTATCGGTCTACCGTTATGCGTAGTAATGGTATGGGGAGCCGTGTAATTTGATTACGCTATTAACAGACAATTGAGAATGAACTAGTGAAAGTAATTACGGAGGCATGCCTAAAATCGGGTTGACGAACTAGTTACCAACCGGACGCTTGACTCACAAACTCAAGGTGGTGTTTTATTCTCAGTCTGAACAACAGTGACTACTACTGATCGGTGCAGACAAAAGTAACAACAGGTCCGGTGCTTCCGATCGAAGTGAGTCAGGTGGAAAAGTCAATCTGAATGCGGAAGTTACAATTATGTGTACGCGATACTGACTGCCTACCAGATAAGCCACGTGAACTGTTGTGAATACACCTACGACAAAAGTATAGGGCTGTTAAGTTTTACTAATACATGCTTCTGTTAAACTCAGCGTATCCATTCATGGGGTCAGAATACCGACGTATATATATATATATATATATATATATATATATATATATANTACAATGTGAATTTTCTGATTTAAATCGCTTGATAAAGGCTCTCCGAGAGGGTCGAAACGTTGCGAAACCGATAACTCTTTGGTTTTTAACTCGTTGTGGCTTAACCAAGGATTTACTTGATAATGAACGTCAGCACAACGCACAATATATTTTCGCATATCCGTTCTGTGTACGGTTCGGATGTACTAGCTTTCTCAACATGTTTACTTAATTAAGAAACGCATTTTTATCCGCCGTTTGCAACAGCCACTTCATTCACGACTGTGAGCGTGAATACACTCTGAACCAGAAACGATCAACAAACATTGGTTCCGTCCATCAGAACGGTAACACTGTTCTAGGCTTACTTCAGTACTATCATCATCCAGCAACAATTCACGGATTGCTACATGAATGCAAAAGATCATTGTGTCGCAATGTTTGTCGACGAAAATGGTGTTGAACGGTTCATAAAGTGAATGACAGGCAACAGAGAAAAACTTGAATAATGCAGCTAGTGTACAATTATATTACCAAGGAAACGCACCATATCAGCAGTTGAAACATTGAAACAACGCTTCATCAGATATGAGTATTCAATGGCCTATACAAATGGGCTAGATTGATGGATGTGAAATTTTCACTACAGATTGTCTCTCACTTTTGTCGATCGAGCAAAAAATTTTAAATTCTCAACTGCTTCAGCCTTGGCTACGAAGCTGATCAGCGCGTTCCAGTTTGAAAAGACCCTAACCGTGTAGCAGTTTTGTCTGCAAAGTAGCCTGTCCAGTTCATTACACAGTTTCAGTGAATGACCCCTTAGATGTTCATTCTCGTTTAGTGGGAGAAAATTTGTTGTTTGTTATAGATAAAAATCAGGTCTCTCTGAAGCATCTAAACTTAATTGAGAATGGGCCTAATTCTTTCAGTGTTACTGGGTCGGTGATTTTTTCTGAAACCCATAAATCTTCCAACGACCCGTCTCTGAACATTTTTTGTAGATGCCAAATCTTTCTTGATATAAGAATGACACAAATGTGTTCATTTCCAAATGGACTGTGAGGAGCAACGTGGTGAGAAACACTTAAGGGGGAAGGTTCCACGAATTACTTTTATAAGGTTCGCGATAACTCGCACCTTTTAACCATACCTACACAATTTGTGATCAGACGCTAACTGTTCACCACCAGGGGCCCCAGGCCTTGTTCGCTTACACTATTGTGAGTGGCTCAGATTCGCCAAGGCAACAGTTACCACAGTTTTGATGACAAGAGTACTTGACAATATTTGATTACATTGAGCTGAATTTATTTCCTACTGTCCATTAGTTTGAACAATTCAAATAATTTTGTAAGATTTTCACATTTTCACGGCGCTCTAAAATTCACCAGTATTTGTCTCATCAGTGTGGAGCAACATCCGTGGTTTTGGGTATGCTGGGTAGATCAAAAGAGAAGCGAATGAACACTCGTCACCAGACATCACAAATTTCTACAAGGGGGTTCACAAAGCCATACTAGATTCGTTCGTGAGTAGATGAAATCGACCTTCTTATTCATCACAAATCCAGGTGAACGCAGTATTTCAAAGTCCTCTGAATGAGTCCTATGGAAATAGATAACGTATTTGTTTGCTGTTATAGACACCAGTCAGCAAACTCCGCGTCCGTCCAACCTAATATAACACTGGTGGCAGTTTTAATACAGCATCTTTCACCCGTACAAATGCACCCATAGGGAAACTGTGAACGGTATATTTTAACTACCCAGATGGCTCAAATTCACATCCATGAGCCCCAAAATTCAACGCAGAAACAAAAGTGAAGTTTTGGTTAACAAATTGTTTGTGATTTAATTGTGCCACTTATCTTGGATTCAATGGAATCCGCGAATTATTATAGATGCTGAGAGTATTACCAAATAATCAATGATTGGCCATCTTCAGCATTTGCCATTTTTGTGGTTGAAGGTGGTCGAATTTCGTCAGATCCTCATACCTGACGAGCGGCTACAATCGTACCGGCGGTCTTTTTTTTTATCTTTGAATAAACACTACATGTACCACTTCTTTTGTAGAAGTAAGCTCATGTGACAGCGTCTGTCAGAAACCACAATGAAAACTTATTCCAGTGTTAGGGTAATAACGGAACAGATCACGCATACGGTCACTTGTTAGCTTACAGATTACATTCGCCTATAGCCTGCGACTGTTCCTTCAAACTCTGAGGTGGCTAAGACTTCATCTGCCCTGTTTGGAGGGTTAAAATATCGGAGCAGTATCGGTGGGCTTATAATTATTCCGACCTCGGCTACTCAACCGTTTTGATTAGTTGGAGGAGAAAAATTAACTATCAAAACTTTTCCGTGTGATGACGGATAGCGGTCATGTCGAAAAAAAACATATCATGAGGTAATGTTGCATGGTTATTAGTAAACTTTTGGGTAATCTTATATCTGCGTAGTAGTGCGTAACTAAAATACAGTTCATTCGGTTCTACGAAGTTTGTTAATCCAACCGCCCTAAAAGGTCCTGTTCGTGAGGTTGCTGATCTAAATGAACAAGAACGATATTTTAAACAGTGAACTCTTCTCAAAAACTTAATCAAAGCTGTTGCAGCAAGAAGGGTTGTAAGTACAGCATTTCACATTGAGTTGCAATACCAAATTCAGAGCAGATTGTTGTTTACCCTCTACTAAACTAGTGGTCGGCGTGCAAACATTCGTTCCATCAGGGAATTCCACAAAGTCCAGGGCAGAACCAAGTTCAGCAACATCTGTTTCTGAACACTTGAAGCCTGCTTGAGTAAAGTGAATGGGACCGTCTCAGCAAGCAGCAGGCATTGTACATTGGGATGGCATGATGGAAGTCCTGAATGTACAAGTTGGACTGAAAACGTGACCAGTGGATACGACTCGTTTAACGACTGTGGGCACTGGTTGTTCGGTGACATTTGATCAATAACATAGAAACGTACATCCAACAGAGAGCATATTCTTTCACAGTGAAGATGGAACATCTCTCAGTTCTGGCTATGTAACTTTCTCCACAGTCATATAAATTAGTAGACGCAATCTGAAGTGGCCGTGGCAGGCTGATATCCTTTGATTGGAAGCACAGGGAGTTCTAGGATCCCATTAACCACGAGGAGTTTCAGTTACGTTAAATGTCCATTTAATGAAACGTACTACTTCCTGCGTCGCTTGATGAGTATTTTAACCAGTCTTAAAAGGAAGCTGTTTGCAGAACTTTGGTTGTTAGTTTCCGGATGGCAGTTTTCTTTTTCTATGAATACTTTAGGGTGAATATTGAGGCATATTACGGACGTAATCATGTCTAGTACCTTTGAAACACTGTCTTGTTTATTGCTTCGTGTTCCTTGTGTGAATGGCATACCCAGTAATGTGGGTTTGTCGAACTGAAGTGGGACCTCTAATTTGCAAACACTGACCGGATCTCGCGTATTTCCTGTTGGCAGTTTTTTTAATTCAGGTAACCTATCTGGAGACGGTAGACAGTTGCTGGTCTCAGATACACAGGTTGGAACCAGAACTACTCAAAGTTTGCACTGCGTTGCCTAATACCAGCTTGTCTCGCGTGAGTCATCGATGTAGCGTTTATAGCGTGACGAACCTACAGTGTCTACAGCTAACTTATGCCTAATCTCTAACAGGAGAGTGTCCGCTTAGGTGGATCGCAGTGAACTTCCTAGGGTTACCCCATCTGGCTTCTGAAATGACCGACCAAGAAAACGGAGCTTTCGTTTTTCGCTCACAACAACAGAATTTCCTCAGAATATCAATGGGGCGAGGCAAAGTAACGCGACACGGTTAGACTAACTTACAAACATAAGCAACTGTCTCCTGTAGCGGGACAGTGGAGAACGGCTACTGAACACCTATGGGGCATGTCGAATCATCAGTAAGGTTGACGCTGTTTAGGCCACGGATTAATTCGAGATAACCTTTAACGAAACGTGCCTGAAATTGTTGTTTCATTGGAAATAGAATGGTGACTAGCCGGCGTGCTAAGTCTAAGCGGCGCTACACTTCTGTGAGCCTTTGGAAGTTGTGGTTCTATGCCATCTTTCTTTTCAATGAAATTGTTCCCTCTTTCTGTTTGCTGAAAATTCGTTTGGTCATTCAATAGCGGCATCTGTACACATGCCGCCACGTTTTTGACTCAGCGATTGTACGTGCAATCTCGTGACACCACACTGACCGTTGGTCGGATCCATGACGCACTTATACCCCAGATAAGTGATCTTAGCATTCATTCAGGCTAGATTGTCACAGCAGTAGTTGACCGAAGATCTGACAATTGCTTAAAAAGATTCTCAAGTTGAGTCTCCAACACGAAAATGATCAGGAGTTCGTAATGGTACGTTATAACCATGACCTACAGTCCGTGCTTCTAATTGCAGTAGATTCGGTTTTACTGAAAAGCAGTTCACGATGCTTACTGCTGTTCGCCAGACTTCGCATATGATTTCACAAGCGGGTGACGTAATCCTTTTTTGTACAATTCATCACTGTCCAACAAACTAGTGTAAATAAGATAGGACGGGGAAATGGAAGTTTTTTTTACAATAGTTGACAGTTCCTATCTGATTTGTCGATTGCGTTAAGCATATTTCTCCATATAAGTCACAGAATTCGATAAGGATAACGGCTTTGTGTTGTGTTCAACAAAATAGCAGTCTCACACACACGAGTTCATGAGCACTTGTACAGCACAAGCTGGTTAATCTGTGCAGCCAGTTGCAAGCATCAAAGGGACTTAATCACTCTGGAAATGTAAAAGAACCAGTTTTTTGAGAACCTGACTCAACTCATGACTTGATGACCTATTGTTACCTTAATACCTGCACAGTAATCTATTATGTAAAGTGTATGGTAGGAAGGCAATGAAACATACACTTCATATAAAAAAAACGTATGCAATTTCCAACTGCGATTTTGGTGTACGCGATCAATTTGTGCAAGGTATATAGTATGTGCATAAGATGCACGTAGTTTATGAAATATTATGTTGTATAATGCTCATAACCTACAAATTTGTACACGTAAAATGTACGTCCAGTGTTTTATATGTTTCAATATTATTTATATAATGGCTAGCAAAACAAAACACAGACATGTGAACCAGCCGACAGATTTTTACTCAACAGTCCGTGATCCTCTCGATGTGCGGCCAACGGCAGATTGATCAACATGTTAGCCGCACAAAAACGATCGCCGGTATATAGCTGCTAGTACGGACAAGGTAGGTATACCACATGGGATGTTTATATGATACTCTATTCTCGCATTAACTTGGTCGAACTTTGACGTACAAAGTCAACTTTTTGTACAGGTATATATCTATATACATGTGTGTGTGTGTGTAAAAAGGTGAAACACAACAGTCAATGAAGAATGTGTTGGTGTTCAAAACCAAAAGGACAAAGTCAATTTTGTCAACCTTTAAGTTACAGATGAAGAAGTGGATTTTTTTCTAAAGTTCTGATCTAAGCTTCCTTAACTTTTCCTTGTGCACTGAACAAATTATGATGAAAAGAAATCTTCAGTGAAGGTTGACCAGACCGTTCCTACGCTAAAATGCAAAGAGAATTTACATCCAAATCATATTCAGAACATGTCAGCTCGCCGTAAGATAAGCACTTGGGGTCACGTGAGTCGATCATGGGAAACACACATAGGAGCAATTGCCTTTGTCATTGCTTCTCACCAATAGAGTACAGAAATGTGCACGTTCAATTAATTCGGAGGCTATTGGTGAGCGATATTCACTGGGGAACGAACAGCTTGTTAATCAGTGTGGCTGAGCTTCCCTTAAATAATGCGCTTCCAGATCTGATTCTTTGACGCGCTCAACTCACACAGTTCATTCATATGCATGTTGACACAGTGTTAGACAAAACAAGTGGCCAAAGTCAGTTAAACGCTACTCCCAATTCCGAACGTCACATACTTTGGAACCAATCGTCCTGGTGACTTTTGATTTAAACCGTACATTCTTTTATTGGTCAACTTTCATACGAACCCGCCGTGTCTGCCACCTCTCGGTTTAACTGTCCACAAAAGTCAAAATGACGTATTAAATCCGATTCGACTTTACAACATAATCAGCACGGTTGCATCCTGAAAAGGGGTAATCCTTACTTTGTAAGACGACTTAATCTCTCGTCCATCGCCCTATCTGCCGGTTTAAGTATTATCACTCTGAAGTATGTCACTTTGGACAGACATCATTGAAAATAAACGTCTCTGCTGTAGGTTCTCGCTGTATGATCTGGAAATACAAACTCACTTTTTCCAGTCGATTAAAAAGTGGTTCAACATCACCTTGCAATCTTGCAGCAACCCTGCGATCGTTAAATCACTCACCCATAGGTTTCCACACCATTACTGTCCCATCTAACTCACAGTAATTCAACAGTGTTGTCTGACGTATTCCAAATGACTGTGATGGTCAGCATACGAATGGTGATGGAAATATACTGAATAGGGTGAAATGGTGGCTTAACGAATGAGCAGTATTTGGCCTAGATCACGTAATCGGTTGATACCGCGTAGCAGGCAACGTCATTAACAGCAAATAACTAATTTCGTTGCAGGTGGTTGGTTGGTTAGACGAACCTTATGGCAACAACAAATCATCACATTCTTTCTGGGTCAATCGGTGCGTCATGAATCTCTAACAAAGCACCTCATAATAGATAAGTTTGATCCTTACGGACTAGGTGTGGCGAACCACACTGTCCAACTTTGCACAAGAATTTAGGTTACCAAACCCTGCTTTGGCGACGTGGACCATGAAGTAAACAGGTAATAAAAGCTTGGCACTTAGCAAAGTGAGATGTAACTTACGAACAAGTATGATAAACCTATGCATTCCGTGCCAATTGCATCCAATGAATGACCAAACCTTCAAGATGTAGTTACGTGCAGTAAGTTATGAATATGTCTGGCGGATGAGCCCCAAATTAATATTTGTGAGTCGATAGCGAAGCTGATTAAAACCAGTAGAATATGGTAGACCCTTTCAAATGCCTGAAGAGGATTTTTCTGGCATTCAGAAGTAATTGCTGTATGTCATGGTCACTGGACCTAGTTTGCAATTGTCAAAAAGAAGAATATACTAATCGTAAAGCCCTATAAAATTACTGTATGTCAGTTCGTTGACTGATACAAACAAAGAGTGATGAAACGTAGCTGGTCATTACAATTTCGGTACATTGGGCGGAAAGCCATAACAATGCAACCATTTTGTGTGATGTGTACCGACCAGACACGTTTCTGTCGAGCAGTTTAAGTGATCATGCATTTTCTGAAGAGTGATGAAATTTTAAGGGGGTTTGATTACTGCCTAATTATTCTCACCAACTGGTCGAATGACCTTTGTGTGCGATACTTCTGATAGTTCCGCGAAATAAATGACGCTATGTTGACCTAAGCACATTAGCCAGTGGTGTATGTGAGAAATTCGACGAAACGGCCCATCGGGTTTCCGTGGCCTTGATAATTCAACACGGCAAGCCATCTCTGTCTCTCAGTTAGTCTAATACATATATATAATCTGTATGTTACACGTTTACAACTGATGAGAGTCAACGAGATGTTGAAATGTCACAATGTGTCTTTTTTTAACCCTGACGGGCTTCATACAGTTCTTGATCGCATATGTTGTGGGTTGTCATGCAGTCTTGAAATAAGAGTAACAAACGACTACGTTTGTGTCAACCCTTGACAGAAAACACTGAGAATAATCGCGTGTTATTAGGTTTAATTTTGCCATACTGTTGTTTTTGATGGGAATATGATGTGCCTCAAAGTGATTTTTTCGTGTTGTCAGGACCACAACAAAATTCCATTATCGTTGCTATTAGACTAAGTGCGGTTCAACAAAAGTTCATCCAAATTGGCACTTGCAACTCGATAAGCAATATGGATCACGCAAGCAATCTCGTGTGAATATTCACACTATGGATTGCGTGAATAGCGCCTTGTTATCATGATTTAAATCATGTCAGGCGGAGTTTTGGTCTCAGCAAAACAGCAGTGTTAGCCTATCGAGACGCGAGAAATAGGGTGTGAACACATCAACACACTGTCGGAGCGCAGTCCGCATCTTATGGTCAAGCGGTTATGAAGGTGTAGGAAGTAAACAAAAGACTCGTTTGTGTGGCTTGGTCGAAGTTATTAAGTTTCTTTCAGCCAAAATTGACCCTGAAACTGCTGTTTTCCACACAAAGAGTATAGCAAACTATCAGTAATATGCTCTGCCTAACTTACGGAAAGTTGATATATACACACTTGCTGATTGGAGTGCACATACGACATCGACTGAAGTGAGTAAAACACCATGTTATTTAGAGTAGTATCATGCATAGTGATGAAGATGGGCTCAGTCTCAGAGGTCTAACTGGCTAGTCATGTAACCAGGGTGATATGCGAAAGAACTAGCAATATTTCGCCCACAAAAACAGTACATAGTTGATGGGTTGGGAAAGATATCCCTGATAAGGAACACCAAAGTTAGTCATACTGGATGGAATGCGGACGTTGATATTCTCACTGACCCTCTTACCTTCCGACTATCCGATGCAAACTTTATGATTGGTCTAGATCACGATTTTCCATAAGAACGTTCCATATTCGAAATGGTAAGAATTGGTGACGTGAACCCCATAGTGAGCTGCAGAGACACCATTGTACGAAGATATTGTCGAAATAAACAAAGTCTTTATTACAGGGAGAAACTTGAATGTCAGTTTTGACAAGAAGAAAGAAACAGTAATAACGGAATTCCAAAATCCCCATTAGACAGTGTCCGGAGGATTTGCTTTGTATAGGGAAAGAAAAACAAGGTCGTAGGTGATTAGTTCAGTGTGTTTATCGCACACACGTTTTTATGGACAAGATTTACAAAAGCGTCATGTTCCATGTTTAAACGAAGCTCCGCAAAAGTGAACTTTCACAATTACAGCAGTTGCGTTCTCGTAGACATTCCAGAAATCTCTTCTTTGAACAAATGTATTATACTCGAGAGCTCGCCAGTAGTGCATATCCTCGTCAGGGTTGGGAGTAAAACTCCGACCACGTTGATCACTACGCCACGGACCGCACAGTATGCACGACTGAATCACCATATTTCAACGCTCGGCCACATTCGCGTGACGTGGTGTGGTCTAACTTCTATCCCCGGCGTTTGGTAAGGATATGCACTACTGACGAGCTCCGGCAAGGGCGAAACTCGAGTCGATTGCTTCTTTTTGAAAGGGGACGTCTGTGAGAATGTGACAGCTGTGATCAGTTACCAGTGACGTTCAATTTGCACAATCCCAAATCCCTTACTGTCTGCCGGCAATCAAAACATCACCCAGCAAGTTAGTGATTCCTGTGATTTCAACTTACAAAGAAATCCTGGTCGTGTGGTGATCGATCGGAGTTAACAGGACAGTTACTATGCCCCATCTCGAAACAATGGGGCAATCAGAGCACAACTCGCAAGCGAAGGTGGCTGAGCGTTCACATGTGATGAGTCAGTCATGTCTGGTGTGAGGTCAGTGGTGCAGGGGCCAACAACACGGCTGCCTGGCCGGAGTTCTAGTCCTGGCCGTGGCAAGGATATGCACCGCTGACGACCTCTAATGAGAGTGAGCCTCGAGTTTAGTGAGTTTCTTCGGAAAGAGACCTATTGGTAGGTCTATGCGAATGCAACAGCTGCAATCAATCGTGAGTGGCGTTCAAGTCACAAAAGCCAAAATTCTTTGCTACTAGTCAGTAGTTAGAAAACTGTAGGCCTTATAATTGTCTTATGCACAGCATTACTAATGAGCTGTAACCTACTGAAGTTCGAAATGAGTGTGCTTGAGGTTTTGAGCGTAAAAGCCCATTTACAACATGTGAGCTTCTATAATTATACGCATTAGGCCTTTCACGTTTGACTGAGTGATTTCCCTCCCGTGGACTGCCTAATTCCAACGAATAGCGCTGTTCTTCCGAGTTCCTGATCTGAAAATTACTTTGTGATCCACATATCTATGAAACCAGCCACGCTGGATTAAATTTTTTGAAGCGGTAAACGGTAAAAATGTGAGTGATCTTAAAAATACCGGTCATTGACATTTTATTGTAATTAAACACAGGTTCATGATTCATTTTCCTCAGTACGAGCAAGTCTTCTCAAGTGCATTACTAGAAGTAGTAGTACAACCTACACTATAAATCAGGCAGCAGATCAGTGAAATTTAGTTGAGACAGATCGATTAATGTGTGTGAGTGTCTAGTCGGAAAAGATCCAATGGAACTGCGGTGGGTAGTGCACTGAAATTTCTAGTTTTATTGAAAATTAGAACACGATTACTGGTCACTTTCGAGTGCACACCCATAAGCTCTAGTGTAACAGTCAGGCAATTGTTCGAAAATTCACAATTCTTCTCCCCACCCAGATACAAAGTGCATTGTGCACTGTTTGTGTTTTCGTAGAGTTGATCCGATTGGGTTTATTTGTAATAAGGCAGATGAATATACATTGGAACACACAAACAGACAGTCAACTAAAGACGGCTACGCATACCTGTGATCCATCTGTTTGTCCTATATGACAGAGTATGAATTGCAAATCCGTCGGTTCATCAGAGCCACACAAAAAAAACATGAAGAGACCGCTAGCTGTCAACTGTGTTTGTACAAATGACAGAAAGCTTCTTTTGAATCGAAGTTGAAAATAATGACAGTACTAATATGAGTATTAGTATACCACTATATTCAAATGTTAAAACGAACAGTGTTGCCATAAAGAATGTATTGTGAAGTGAATTGTATAGCTTTGTCCGATCGGCTACAACGGTCAACCTTCAATCTCAGTTTGTAAATTACATGGCGGTTTGCATTTATACGCACAAGATTGATGACCATATTCTCAGAATATTTTTGGAATGGCTTTCGGACTGATGATTTGATTAGTCCATATGACTACAACATGGAACAAGTTTGTCTGTGTACCGATTACAGAATTTTACAGACAAGACTTCATCAACTAGTTATGGGAATGTGAAGTGCAATTTTGTGAAGAATTTCGCGGCAGTCATAATGCCAGTTTTTGACACGGTTTCTGTGTTTTCATAGCTGCTATCCCCGTGGAGATATAAGGAGCGTTTCAAGCAGTACAAAGGGTGAACAGACGACTGGATCATTCCATAAGTCTCCTATATTTAAGTAACTGCACGAATCGCCAGCTATTCATACTTGTCTGTGAACTTCTAGCAACGTGAACTTTGAAGCTCACCGAGCTAGCAATGGACACGATAGGACAATTGATTTGTCCTTTTTACTATGACACACGAATACACAATTTTCGCAAGCGCTCATACGCACGTTCCCCTGACGTTTGCCAAGATCATATTCACATTTACCGACCCGTTGCTAGGACGACCATCATCGCGACTATTCTGAAGTTTATGCATAATCGTAATGGTTTGTTCTTCTACAGAAAGATATTACTTAAAACATTTGTTCGTCATAACACGCATCCGGCAACAGTTCGACATGCACAAATTCAGCACATTGATAATCTGGAAGCTAAGTGGACGAATTAATGCCTTAAGTTCGACCGTCCTACAGTTCGCATGACCTCATCTTGCAGTTTTCATAACAGCACCGTCACTTTACAAACACAGTCCTCACGACATGAAATGCTGGTGAACCGACATCCCGAAAGAGGTGTCGTCAAGCGGGCTGCCCTAATCCGCCCACTCTGAAATATGGGCTGGCCAAATTTCTCACCGCATCAGTACCGTTCATGTAAATCATGAGCGAACGGGCTGGTTGATCGCATTACCAGCATATAAAGATTAACGCGTCGTAACTTAAGTGTACTAAGTGAGTGTGTTCATGACTGAGTGTGGGCTGTCAGGTCGGACGAACAGCCGAAGCTGATGACGTGTTATTCAAGCAGGCATCTACAGTTGAATAGCGAACACTCAGTTTGACTGGTTAGTCGTTGCGCGTCGGTACAATATGGGGGCCCGTCGATCAATCCAATGAGTGAATTCATTTGGCAAACAACGCGCAGCGCATCGGTGCACAATCGGCCATCTAATAATACGTGCAGTTGGCAAAACCGTAAAGACTCGCCACTTTGTGCTAAAATAGCATTGCATGCACTGGTCCATTCTCAGATAAGTAGGGTGTCATTAGAAAAAGATGATCATAGTACAATGAGCATTTTCTAATCCTACAAGGAGAAAGGCAAGTGAATCTGCAAACAAACCATGAACATTATCGTCGGAAACATCATTGTGTTCAGATTACAAATATTCCTGTCATTGATCCAACGTAAGCCAAAAAAGACTATACAAAACTCTACAAAGCAGTGTGTGAAAGAAGATTTTATATATATATATATATATATATATGACTGTGTTGAATCAGAAACAGACGTGAGACATATTCAGAAAAGTCGTTTGATGGTGATACTGAAATTCTGATTGTAGAAACAACTAACTAATTGGTATAGGTGCTAGATGCTGCTAGAAGTATTTTCACTGAACACTCACGATGAGGTGCTGGAACATTTTGTTCTAATATCAAGGCTCCACAATGTGCAGGGGAAGGACATGCCACTAAATTACTAAGCACAAGTGAACAACACTTCATAGATTCTTCATCTCATATAATACGCAGCGTGCAGAACTTGTGGGTAGGAATCAGAACACCACTGTCATAGTGCCGCCCGACCCCATGGCACCGCGTGGCGGAGGCCAGTGGCGTTGCGCTGTTGGTGCAATTCTAACACACTAACCCATCCATACACTGCCCCCTTCAATGGGATTCTCATTTCAGACATGACAGACAGCAGCGTCTACTTCTCTTGCAGGTAACCGCTTCGCTCACAGTGTGTTACCCTCGAAATTTAGTCTGTCATCGATTTAACCCCTGTTTAGCGTAAATGCCACAACTCGCCGTGTAGTTTGACCGGAACCCACCAAATGATTCACGTCCGGTCTTCGGAGATCAAGCACCGTACGTACACACACAGAGCCCCAAATCCCCTCCGACTCACAGGCCGAACAGGGAACGCGGATAACAAATGTACACGATCGGCCACCGACACTACTCCCAACGTTCAACCAGAACAATATGGTCCATCCATCGAGATCGCCTAAAGTCCAACGCACAGTTGTACCCTGTAAAACCTATTCAGTATGGGTTCATTATTTTGGTGCAGTGGCTAGTGTGGCAAAAAATAGATATTTTGACAAGTCAGTTTGTGGTCCGAGGGGAAGCATGGGACCCAGTTTAAAAATTGTATTGAAAGCTGATGGGAGAACTGTGCATTCAGGGTTGAGGCGATTGAATTAGCCAGAAAATTTAAACATCACAAAAGTGATCAGCATGAAACATTTAACCACAGGGAGGAATGTTGTCGTTTAAAAGCCACGAAATAGATATTTCTTGATTTCCCTCATATTATGAGTGGGTTAAGTTACAGTTAATTATTTTTCAGCGCACTGCTAACACACTCACTTGGAACGGAGGTTCTGTGTTAATGAACAGCACGTGTATCCCCTTGATGGGGAAGCACAAGAAAGCAGGAGTGAAGCAAGCAGTGGGGAACTGGGTATGGCTTAGTCTTACGCGAACAGATGAATCGGGACTAAGTTTGCGGCCTCGTATAGAGGAAAAGTTATCAGGTATGTGCGATGCAGTTCACACACACACACACAGTCGTCCCAGAGAGCTGCCGTAATCTAATAGTCCGGCCTCTTGTGGGGGTAAGTTACTTCCTGCTTTCTTAAGGGGTTGATCATGCATTCAGGAAAAGAAAGGGACAGCATTCGGACGGAATGTTTAGCACATTTCAATGGGTGTCATATGTGGCGAGTGTTGTATGTGGCTCAGAGTAATGTACCGTTAATTGTAGAGTTTACGCTTGACGCTTACATTCCTGTGAAGCAATCAAACAGTTCAGGATACACACCAGCCAGGTGACCTGAGGGGGAGATAGCATACGACTGGCGTACGACAGACAGAACGCTAGTGCTCCAGTTTGCAAAGCCTGTCAACTGGTTCACTCGTGGTTTGTGGGTATGACTGTCCCCTGTGGATAGTTAAGTCGTCAGTCTGCGGAACAGATGGTCACTGGCACTGCTGCTCCATCCCCAACCCCGTTTTACAACTAAACAGCTCAGGCTACTAGTTACTTGTCTGTACCATATCCCAGTCGTACGGGCGAACGGTTGCATGATGTTAACCATCTGATCATCGATCTGTCCTAACCAGCGTGCGCACGTACTTAGGCACATTACGTAACCGGACCGTTTTGGTGTGAATTCTGCGACTCACTGTACACATATACTTTGGCTAATTTGCGTTTATCTATTATCCGAGTTTACTTTCGCAGATTCATATAACAAAGAAATTATTTGAAACGATCGGTCTTAAAAGCAGATGGGCATGTGTTTTTCTGGAACCAACTTTCTTTGAGCAACGCAGATACACTCACCTGAATATTGTGCTTTTGTATCAGGCTAACCGCTCCGGTGTAGGTGAACAGAGGCAAACTGAACACTTGAAACGATGGTGCTCTGACCATCTGCGATGTGGTCAATCCCATTTGGACCACTGGTTGCAAGAAAGTGGCAATGCGCAGAGTGACCGGTGAACTCATTTGGAAAAACGGATCCATTACGGTCAAAGTGATAGTAAACACCTGGGGATCAGGATAAAAAGGGACTGAGGTTGGGGTGACCAATGGTTGATTGGAAGTTCTCAGAGGACTGGTGCGTATGCGTACCGTAAGAATAGAGTTAAATCCTATGCTGAAATAACGGTCCGACTGTGAATTGTTAGCTTTAGTAGAGATTTGGTTGAACTTTTTAAGTGATATCGAAAATGACATGTGGCTTCGCGCGCGATACTCCATTCAGTTCAAACAAGCAAAGACAAATGGTATACACAAAATTTTCCAGAAGCTAGTCGTTAGGAGAAACGAGCTCGCCTGCTACATTTTAAGATATGCCGATTCTTCATCCAAACTCAGAATTGGTTTTAAAACGAAGAATGTCAGACTGTCGGTCCAAACGGGTCGATTTAAATGCAAAAGAACTAGGCAACAGAGGTCATCAGACTTTCATTCAGTTACCCGGATTGACGGGATTGTTAGCGCAAAAATCGAGCATCTTGGCCAAATCTGTTTTCAATCTACACGCAGCGTAACCAGCTCTAACATGTTGCCTCCATCTCTATCCATTTATTGGAAAGGACAATGATGATCATTTAAAATTTGCAAACTTCATCTAACAAATAATTGTAACCCTACTTAAATTAGTCAATAGCCTCCTGAACATAGCTTGTAACTTGTAACTAAAATTAATCAAACCTTCTTTATAAGTCTGTGAGAGAGTCAGAAAAAGAGATCAGGCTTTGCTGATCTGATTTACCCGGGATTTTGGGATAAAATTACCTTCGTGTAAAGCATGCAGTATGTTGCTTTTGTTCCGCAACCGGACGGTGTCCAAAATGCACATGACATCAAGAATTAGTGTTCTGGGAAAACTGGCAAGCAGTGTACACAGTAAGTCGTACTCCTTCATTTCGTGGCTGTTCTACTCCACCCCTTGTTTGTCGGTATTTAGCCGAGCATTAATTTCCGTACCGGACGCTGTTCCATGAATTCTCATAACAAAACAAATGTTTGTCCGTGTTCCAATTCTCGCAAACTAAAGGAGTAGTCACCACTGTATACATTGGCGAAGGTAGTAACAATACCGTTGCACGTTAATCTATATTCATGTTACTACTGGATGCATGATGTTATCAGAACCGACCAGTTAGGATAGCATTCCGAAACTATCGAGTTTCAAATCGACAAGATTTTTACGGACGGATGACTGCAAACTACGGTTTAGTTCTGCTGAGTTCTGTTGCACTCAGACAAGTAGATCAGACGCATGTGATTTTGTGAATTACTCAAAACACAGATGGACTTAATCTGAATGCACACGGTGGTGATTACTCCCGTTGTTGAACGGGCCTGTTCAAGGATGGACACAGGCAAGAACGCATTCATCCGTTACTCACTTGTAGCGGTAAATAAAACAGCTGGTGTGACCTGAACACAGCTGATCACACGTCCGAAGACGTGGCAAGATAGAACACAACACTACTCACCTAGCCATGGGTAGCTGTACGTAGTCCTTCTTAGCAATGTTTTGTCCAGTCATCATTATTCTTACCCGTAATCACCCTTGTACATCGTTCAGCCCCGATGAACAGCGCGTAAAGAGCATATGTTATGTGCGATGTCATTCACTAATCGACAGTTTCCGGGTTTTACTCTTCTCTTCTCATCGAGCCGGTTCCGACAAGGTAATGTACGTAGTTGACATACTAACAATTGTATGGTCTCTTTGTTTTTGGCAGCTGACTGTCTTCAATGTTTTGTTTACTAAGAGGTGGAATTTTTCAACACCGGGATTTTGTTTCATCAGAAAAAAACCTGTGTATTGTCAACCCGCTCTTGCAAATGAGGTGACACGCAGGTTAGTGATGTTACATCGATCCAACCAACAAAAGTGAAGTAGCAACCTCAAAAAACACAATGATCCGATCAACTTTTTGAGAAGACCCGCCTACAATAACCTTTTCACGACCTAAACCGGGCTAATAAAAGCTTTCCTACAAAGATATATCGACTTCACTTGAACTCGTATATGGACGAAACCGTTCTTAAGGAACTCTGGTTCAAGAGATTATCACAGGTGGCGCAAGCAACAGTTTCTTTTGCTCATACGTTTTCATGCACCGGGATGGGAAAATTCACTGTGCAATTAGTTAGACCTTTTCACTCACTACTTAGTCATTTGAGGATATTAAGTCCTATGATGTGTCCTATAAAGGACACGCGCCGTCCAAAGAACTGTTCATTCCAAAACGTGATCCAGCAGGAATCAAAGCCGTAAGGTCAAAAACACTACTTCCCAAAAGGGATTTAATGAAATTTCTTCTAGTTTTTTGTCTGTTTGTCGACCTGGTATATCACAACGGCAGCGTGTACCACTGTCAAGCATTGGCTACTGTTGGTACCACAAACGTTCTGGTAACCGATCTGTCGTATACCATCAACGTAACACAAAGTAAGCAGCCCAACTCTGTCGACAGACAATGCCGTCGACTTTGCTTCTTGTTGTCATTCCATTTTTGTGTGGGATGTATCGACTGGAACCGCTTTCCTGGTTGATGTTGTGGCTTGGGTTATCGACTTTCCATCTACAAATAACTAGATACCAATCCCTTGCAACCAACAGCTCCGTACTGCTGATGTCACCCTTGTAGCCATTCTTAGGCACCGCACACTACCTCTCAAGTTCAGTTCGCGGGCAGTCAACTGGATGGTTACAAAGCTGCAGTGCCTTTGTCATAATCAGTATTGGTTTTTCTTGACACTTTGACTTTCCAGTCAACATGAGACGCCGTGAACTACTCGATCTTTATAATGGACTAAGAATCTCCAGTACGCACCTAACAAGTGTGGAGATAACACTCACACACACCCAATCCGTAACCGCTGGACAGTCTGTGAATCTCTTCACTGAGCTCCCGTGACTCGGTCGCGCATCAAACAGTGTTCCGTCAGTGCCCACTAACGTCACCCATCATATTCCCACCAAAAAACCTCTCGTCTCAGCACCATCTCCCGACAAACTACAACTCCCTGGAGAAGAATTCGAGCACATTTTCGAACTCGGAATAGTACACCCTTCCGAAAGTTCGTGAGCCACGCTGTTACATCAGGTACTAAAAATGACAGGTAACTGAAACCCTTGAGATGAATACTGTGCGATTAATAAATCTGTCGCCTATCACAACTAATCGGTCTTGCACACACCGGATTTAGCCATTTGCATATACAGGAAAGACCTTTCTGGCAAGATGACTGTGGTACGCGTGTATCACCATATTCCAGTGGCCAAACACGATACACCAAAACCGCAGTTCTCATCCCCTCCTCTTTGGTCTTTTCAGCTTCCTTCGGATGCCACTTGATCTAAGCAACGTTGTTTGCACTTTTTAAACTTTCATTCATGAAGTCACACGCCGTGTCGATTTTGTCGACCCCTGTTCAGACATTATTTCGGTGGCTTGTTCTCCGCAACAGGAGCATCCTGAATATCTCAAATACCTATGTGTTTCACTGGAGCGGTTGGCCCAATATGACGCCACAGTGAGCACTTCCCAATCCCAACCGACCATCATTACGTTTCTGGGTCACCAGATCTCAGTAAGCGAAATCGTCACATCAAAGGTCAAAGCCAAAGCCATCCATGGATGCTAAAAACCCGATTTCGTTTTCGCCGGCTACGGACAGTTCAAATCCTGCCTCATCAATATACTGTATCCAATGCCCGATCTGCCCGGTGCAGGTCAACACAAAATCCAGTCTGCAGAAGCCACGTACACTGCATTCGTTGAACTCGAATGTGATCATCCGAACCCAACTTCACCAGTCAGCTGCAGCTCGATCTGACACAATTGTTTGGGTCGCGTTGTAGCAGTTCGTTGTCAAACTGACAATATTTAGCTTTCTTCTTTGAACACTTACGGCCCACGGTATCCTGCTATGGCACGTTTGATAGAGTTACCTACAGTTCTGCTAGGCATTCGCCAATTACGACATTCAGTGAAAGACAAGACCTTCACGGCTTAGGCTGATCAAACACGGTTAATCTTTTTTTGTAAACGCTTCGTCTGACAGGTATTCCCCAAAGAAATGTGGACAAATGGAATACGTCTGTCAGTTTATGGCTGATACATGGCATGCCTCCGTCCTCAGAGGCATTGTCGCGGACTTTTTTAACGTGGCCATAATCTCAACACATTTGTTGAAAAAGGCATTGGTTTGGCAACCATGACGACTAAGACAACAACGGATTCAATGATCGATCATCTTCGTCAAAAAGGCCAATACAATACAGTCTGCATCCCTGGCAGCTTCAGAGAGAATAATTTTCTGTAGCATTTCTCATGGCGTATCACGCCTTGCATTGCATACATGTTTCCACCGTACAGTGTGTGATACATTGACCAATTTGTCTCAGCCGGGCATACACGGTTTAGCTGTGTTGTTAGTGAACGTTTTGTTTGACCATCATTACCTCAAATGAAGTCGCTCTTGTCTCCAATGTCAACGTTTTAAATTCCACTTTTCACAAAAGAACTCCCTCGACATTTGGCATTCTCTAGACTCACGTTGTCATCACCTACACTCCGGTCTGGTGAATTTGTTACAACTCTGAAATAATTCCATTTGTCTGCTGACGTGTTCAGTGTTTGACGATTTGACCTACAGTCATATCGCTGGTGAAATTGTCCTCAGAAGCCGAAACCAAAGCCTTTTTGGAACGTTGGGTGGCGTAATCTGGTTGTCCAGCAGTTGTGATCAAAAATCATGAATTGCATTTTGGGAAACATTTCATGGCTGTTCTTTAGAAGAACCAAAAGATGCGCCATCAGCTAAAAGCACAGCAGTCAATTCCGTCAGTTTCTCAGGTCTTCGGAACACAGTCGAAGAGGACTTCAAAGTCACTTCAACCGGACGAGTTTTTGAATGCACGTCTAGCTTATTAAATGTGCTCGCTTTATTAATGTATTTTTGTCAGTGTACGACCGCAGCAGTTACACAGCTCGTTTGGACTAAAACCCGCGGAATTTACGTCCTATATCATCTTGAAAACAATTTTCTACCGTTCACATGCACGGTAGGCTGTCATGTACGTATGGATATCCCACACACCCACTGTAATTTCAATACACCGGTCTCTACTATGCACTCAAAATAATACGAGGACTCACTACTATTCGCAACGGCAAGCACGGTATAGTTTCTACCAGCACTTATCAGCCACATCACTTCTGTCGACAAGAAGCGTTCCTCATTAAAAACACGTGTTTGAGTAAGAAGCGTTTCTCTCCCAAATTCCCCTAAAGACCGGACAGAATATGCCAGTCCATACCTAGGTGGGGACCCAATCACGAAAGACACACCCAGGTTCATTGCAGTCACGTGATGGGAACCTTATCTACTAGCATGAAAAGATGTAAGCAATGCTGAACCGAATTCGAATAATACGCAACCAACCTTGACTAGTGACTCCGCGTAATTGAGCAACTGCAAGGCGATCAGGCCCCTTCGCAAATCCAACAGTCGGAAGCTGGTCACCGGTCGTGTTGGATCTCTCAAGTTGACAATCTGAGCCTGCAGAGGTCCTTGCATTTTAGTCATATTCACATCCAGATACTCCAGTCCCGGTACGGCATCATGAGGCACGCTGATGCTGTCACGTGGAAGCACGGAAAGGCTGCCACCGATGTGCGTTACGTTGACCTGAATTCAAGGAACACATAAAGAGCAATGTGATTTGAACCGATCTTGCCGTACCACAAATTTTGTCCGGCATGTAAACAAACAGTGGTCAACAGTTTCAAAAAGATCTTTGATTGATTTCAAGTGAAGGAAGAGATGAATGTGTCTAACAAGGGCTCAGAAAAGAGGGACCGATTGGTCTGACAACACGGACTGTAGGAAACCTGTTCACTCACCGTATTGCTGGTTACTCTGGTCATCACAAAGAAATGGGATACCACTTTCAAGAGCCTGTATAATGGTATTTTCCTAGAGTGAACACTACTGTGACCAGCCAAACGTGGTCTTTTGTGGGGAGTGACCATCGTTTGGGGATGGACAACACAACCCGTACATCGATCATACACATAACATTACTAGAGGGTACATCCCAATATTTCGATGAAGATTTTCGTACGATCTACCGGCATTTCGTCCCTCTCGTTGGATATTATGTTTTTTTTACGCTACTTCTCAGGGATGTGTGCTGTTACTGATGGCCTAATACACTGCCACGATAAGGTAACAGGTGACTTGTAAGAGCGTCCTAGTAGATTTTTGGATGTATCAAGAGGGACCTATCTTGCAATTGCACTTTACTGTCACTGTTTCTGGTCAATTAGCCTCTCTTTTTTTAACCCCTGCTCCAGAATGTTGCAATTCTACCCCTCTTCATGTTGAGAGCAAGCGAACGGATTCTCTGGATGTTCGGCCTGATGCGCTCTATTGTAAATTAAAACAAGCTGTCTGATTAACAGGACCATCTTTGTCCATATTAGTTCTGTTCCAGGTAACAAATTCACCGTATTATATGTTTGTAACACTTCATAAGGTATGTGAATAGTCTGAGTGTTATAGCATGAAAATAATATTAACTGTTCCTCGTGGTGTACGGTTGCTCAAGAAATGTGCCAACGGTGCGGTCACTTATTAATTACGGAATACACACGGAATAAGTGAGGTTGAAGCAACGAAGACCTGATGACTACAAATAAGTTTGCAATGCATAAGTCAAGTAATGTTCACAATATACCACCAAACAAGAGTATGAAATGTACCAGTGACAGAAACTTCATTCATCGACACAGTGCCCATGAGTTAATGTTGTCTTCGGCATGAGAAACCCCAACCGCCTGCGAAATGATCAGGTAAGGTGTCATGCACAGATCGGCTACAGATTTCTAGGGATAAATTGCGATGATAAATGCCGTTGTCTGTCTGAGTGATAACCGAACCAAAGTAAGGCCCAAACCGTGACTTATGGTCAGATCTGGGATTTTCATTCCCAGGATCCTAAATCTATGGGGCCACTGAGGGGAAAGGCACGAAAGGGTTTATGATAAACAATCCTAGGAGAGGCGGTAAACGACAAGTCATGTTAGCATCTGGATTTACTAGTACTTAATCTGGCCTGATAAGTCGCCTTTGGTTCCTAGATTGATACGAGACCACTCATTAATTTCCGAGTAACACGTAGGTTCCCGAGAACTGAGTCACTTAGCAGACTACCTGATTTGGCAATATTTGATTGTATTTTTCAATGAATAAAGACACTCCTGGGGTCACGAAACTCATTTAATTTAACTAGGCTTACAACTAAAATCTGAATTTCGAGCAGCGTCAGCGATAATGTGATTACAATTCACGGAAGACATAATTGAGTCACTTATTCACAAACTCTCAAATATTAGGGATCTGATCAGACCAGCAGTCGCATATGATCGCAGCTGTCACATTCAGATAAACCTTTAAGTTACACCACTTAGGACAGAAAATGTGAATTACTGGTTCACCCTTCGATTAGCGCAAATCACTGGTGCACATCCATCCTTGGATCAAGTGTTAAATAACGACCCAAGAACAGGTAAATTCAGTCTGATAACTACTCCACCGGTGGCACTAAAATAGGCTTGTCGGAGGTATGACATCTAAATACGCAACAGTATTATGTTGTTAGCAATGTCCTGAGTGCCTGACTACCAATTCGGGAGTCACAGATCAGGTTCTTTTAGACTCGCTCGGTAGCCCTCCGTTCAATAAGACCTTACAGTCGGATTGAAGTCGGACCGATAATTCCATTCTACTGGGATAGTCAGAAGACATGGCAAAAGCACTTTATCACATACGTTAGCATTATTCGCCCACGTATGACTAGCCTAGTGAAAAAACTGGTTCTTAACACAGATCAGAAACGCCGCAATTTCTGTGAGCTCATTCAAACACTAGGGATACCAATGAGTGGTTCTGTTCCTTGTTGGTCTCCAAGTTCGCAAAAAGTGGCGGTAATACAAAACAAACGAGCAAAATTGATGAAATCTCAGAGAATAAACCAACTTTCAGACGAATTTTAGCAAGCTGTCGACTGCAATACTCTGATATACTTGGAGATAGTTCGGTCTAACGGTGTTGTTGGTCAGCCGGTCATCAACTTGACGGAATGTGTTTACAAACGGTGTTCAACGAAACAACAAACAGAGAGTTGACATGTTCTCGTAATCACAGTCATAAGCCTTTTATTGGGATTCTACTTTCTTCCCAAATGAGTATGATGCACATGAGATACTGCCAGCTAAATCATTTTCTTGTGGTATTCTCCATACTGATCAGGTTGATATGGTAGTAGTAGTAGTAGTAGTAGTAGTAGTAGTAGTAGTAGTAGTAGTAGTAGTAGTAGTAGTAGTAGTAGTAGTAGTACTAGAATGCATGGGTGAAGCATATCTGTTCGAAACTATATAGTTGTAGGAGTAAAGCAACACTCCTACATTACATAAAACACACACGCAAACAAACCAAAGAAACTAGGAAAGAAAGCTGAAAGTAGTCAACGTTGTTGTTCACTACACCGATAGTTAAAAATTCGCCCCTTGCAACCAAATGAATTGGCATTGAGGATGGCTTGTTGCTGTCGGTGTCTGTCTATACAGGAGGCAAATGGGCTGTAATACTTGAGCAAAATGAATTTTACGAAACAAAATCTTAAGCAGATTGTGTAAAAATCCTGTGCTACAGGGTTGTTAAACTAAGTCTGTCGACTTCTCAAACGTAGCTAGTAAATTATACAGTGCACTAGGATTCAATTAAAATCAGCAGAGCATTCTGAACAGACTTTATCCATCCTAGATGATACACACACGGTCGCCAAACGAACGATGAGGTCGAATTCAGCTACGTATACTGGCATCTCCACACAATGAACACCAATCAGATGTGATCACACTCTTCGTATTTCGTGTCAGATCAGCGGTTATGATAATCAACCTATTACTATAAGGGCCAGCGTCCGGTTTTCGATAGCTAAGGTCAAAACTAAAAGTAACCCTCCAGTCTAGTGTCCATTCTGTCCATTCTGAGTCCATTGGAATCCATCAGAAAAGTAGGAAAGTTTCAATCACTGACACGTGTCAGTTTAATATCAGCCAAGGTGCAAAATTTCTCTTCTACCAACTTTCCCGAACTGTTCACACTGTTGAGTGTCTGAAGGGTCACACAAGTTAATCGACTAGTTTGCCGGGGGTAATCTGACCAATACTAACATAAACGTGGACATTGGAAACTATCGGGTACGTGGAAGCTGATGTACCCGTTTAGGAAAACGTTCTTGCACTAAAGCCTTACCTGAAAAGTGGGTGATTTTGAAAAACGGATATAACTTGCTATCTCTGAACGTGTGTTTGCTAACTGAAACCCACTGCTCTCCACGCATAAGAATATACATCTTGTGAGAGTGACGAATTATTGCATGGGCTACTCGTCATGAAAATCAAATTAAGCAGGCCCATGATGAGCCATTAGCAAGCTAACGCAACAGATGAGTGCTAAGATGTTAAACACAGGGTGGACGTTGAGAGATGTGCCGTACTACATAACCGAATTGTTTGCCACGTCACTGTCGCATCATCGAAGGCAGACTGACTGAAAGTTTTCAAAGTCTTCCAGTTTCTTAACATTTTTACAACCAGTTTAAGTCAATGAGATTAAACATATTGACGGGGTATGATGCAATGTTCACCATCAGTCCAAGCCCAAAATGTGAACAGTGAGGGTGTGGTCATATATGTTATTGTTCAACATTTCAAACAAACGCGGTGCGCATGTTGTGACCGTTCATCATCCAGCCTGTTTGTTCAACCCTCTTGTAACGAGCGACAATGTAGTAAGTGGCCGGCACGTTGAATAAGCTAGGCTAATTCGGGAGAATTCATATAAATCAGTGGGTTGGCACCGCAAGACTTATGCGTGTATTGACTAGTCCATGTCTTTTTTCTATGAATAGATTTTTGAATTGTTCCCTCTGGTCGACGAAGCAACGCATTATTTAGGAATGAGACTTTATTATCATGCTCTAACTCGACGATGAACCTTGTATTCCGGTGTGCTTTGTTGATGCTTTGGGTTCACCAAACTTTTGACCCACCTCAGTATAACGCATTCTCAACGAGGTTACCACGTTGATTTTTTTGGAAGTCAATCTTTCATTCGTAACTACTTTTTGGATGATCATGTGGTAAACACCATGTAATTTGGTCACAGAGCTCTGCGAAGATCTCTCACAAATGTTTAGGTTATCACTGATTAGTACTCATTCGTCCATCAAGAGAAATGTTGATTCGTACCACCAATTAGTCTGAAGTTGATGCTCTTGGGCACAGGTGGTGTCAAATACAAACCTTTTATTGGGCGAGATTAGAATATGTATCGGCAGCAGCTATAGGACGGCTGTTATCTATCACTGTGTGCAGCATGGCAACTCTCCATACGTGTCAAAAGGGAACATGGGAACGTAATACAATATCTTTAAACTGACACTTATTAAACCACCAAGATTCAGACATGGTGGGATTGAGCAAGTGAAATGTGGGGACATTGTGAAAAGTGCCACTTCTGACAGTTGTGTCATTTGAGACGGTTGTGAAGTCTGTCGTCTTGGTTTTCTTGCACAAGCAGCATTCAAGATATGCAGCCGTGAAGCTGCTGTGAAGTCGTAAGACATCATCATACTGATTTCCGTATTAAAATCCGCGACGGTCAGAGTGTGTTTCAGAGAATCTCATCACCTGAATTACTGTTTCCCCGAATTAACATTCACCAGAAAGGTCATCAGTACACGTTTCTGTGCTGTATCCAGTGACAGTTCGTTGCATCTTTACAATCGTACATTGCAATTAACAGTGTCCATATTGTAAAAGCAAACTGTTCACCAATAGGTCAAAAGATAAGATCACCCACACGGGAAACAGCATTGCAAACACATATACTTGTTCCGCTAGATTTTGCCACCATTGCACTATCCTACCGACAATCAACTCACGCTGCTTAATGATGGTATCTTTTTGTTAAAAAAGGCTTCCGTGAAGTGTACTAAGTGATTGCTGTCAATCGTTTGAATGACCTGAAGTGTTTTAATGAGTTTCATTCGGTGTGTAGTTAAATACTGTTGAGCGATCGATAAACGAAGCTGTCGAGTGCTTCTGGATTGCTTAGTCCACATGACACTTTCATGTCAGGCGTTCAGCCAACTCGGTCATTGGATGACGTAGTTGTCACTCTCTTACGCGATGTACGTACAGCATCACTCGCAGTTAGATTATCATATGCAACTTGGTTTGGTTTAGAGTGGCAGCACATCTGTAAGTAAGATTGTATGAATCCGATTTGGGGTGTAAGTGATGAGAGGAGCTGGTGAGGAATAGGTGCATCCTAATACACAATTCACCTGTCTCATAAGCGTGCTTCCGGCGCGACCACTTTTGAAAAGTAGCTACAGGGAAGCTTTCACTTTAGACACACTAAACGTTACTTCACTTATACCACGAGGTTTCGAACAATTGTTGATGGAATTATCGAGGTAGAGATTGTCTGAGAAGTTCAACGGTGAAGCGCACTCCGACTCTAGATGATCTAGACTACACAGATCACGCCCTGTGCAACAGATTTCTCGCATCACCTGTGTTACTTTAACCCAGAAGGAAACGGTTGAAATGCAGACATTTTCCGGTTCACATTTTCTGGAATTAAACTAAACTCCAGACTGTCATTGCTGCGATGGGTGGGCTGTAGCTTGAGGAAGTCGATGCATTCATTTTGCGTCGATACAAAACTGGGTCCTATTGTGATGGATTATCAAACCGGAGGTGAGAGTACCTCAACTCTCCGCGGAATGCGTTAACGGGGCTGTCAGGTACTTCCAAAAACCTGTAGCCATCTGATCGGGGACAGCATCAGCAACCGCATGAGCTATTGCCCAACTAGATTGGACCAACGGACGAGACATGGCAGACAAAATTGGATAGATGATTAGATAGGAGACACAATCATCCTAGCACTCGGAGAAATATTTCGACACGGTCGTATAATACGGCCAAAGTTTATGATGGACAGGTTGCGGACAACACGAGCGATTGAACGAGCTATCGCTCAACGAGATCGGATCAACGGACGAGGAATGGCAGGTGAAAATCCTTTCGACAGAAGGCGTCGGGCCGAATTGCACACAACTTGCGGGGTTGTTGTCGCCCGGAATCCTGATTCAACGCGAGCGCACACGTGGCATAGCAACCGACGAATTGGACAATGCATACTGTGCTTTGCTGAACGCTTTTTCGCTACACTATGATCAAATGAAATTAAGTGAAGTACGACAGTTGATAAAATCATCCGGATGAAATTATGAGATAGATCTCCATCTCTTCAAGCATGTTACAGGTGATATTGCTAAATAGCCTTGGAGGCGCGATGGCAAACGAAGAATTAACATCCATTGTGTTTATATGTTACCAGCATTTGATCTACTGGATTACAGTTATTAAGCCGTGACTTTGTCACTTTCGGAGACGATCAGAATATCTGGATTTTATTCACCAATGATCACACGGTGACCTAATGAAAGACTGGTTGGCGTTCAAATCTCAGTTGTGACAAGTATATGCAGTGCTAAAGAATTGTAGCCATGGAGTAGCACCAAACTAGTACTTCCTTTGGGAACAGGCTGGTTGGAAAGTCTGCGCGAATGTAAGTGTGTAGGTGATGTTCAATTCGAAGTCAATCAAATCCCCGACCACCTATCAGAGCCTTAGTTACAACTTTGGAGAAGTAAAGCTAAGTGAATCAGTCCAAGCAGCATGTTACGGACGGGCTCGGTTGTACTGCATCCGAACAGAACCTGCATTGTTAAGTAAATGTGTCCAGAAACTTTGCTGGTTCAAACAATTTAATGCCGAGGTCGAGTGCATGTTTCGTACAAGTGAAATAATCCAGATCCCCGTGCTTCTATCAAAGATAAAAGACATGCTCAATTGGCCCAACAAGGACAATAACTTCAACCTAGCTGAGAAGTTCTGATCACGGAGTTATCGATTGGACTGAACAAAACGATTCTGTTTAGTTTCCTTTCGAACTGAACGTTAGTCAAGCAAGGTCATGGTTGAACATTTGAAAATTAGCTTTCGGTCATGTCTTGTGTGAGGTCACTAGCATTATGGTTCACACGAGGATTGGAGTACAACTTCCGGTTCGGCCAAGAATAGGTCCTACTGTTCAGATCCACTAATCCATGAAGTTAAAGGTCAGTGCGGCCACTTGACCCAGGAGGTGGCGTGAGCTCAACGATAATTTGCTGGAGCCGTCAGATTACTTCTTGTTGCGTCGATTCCTAACCAATTCTGTTAAATACTCTTCCATGCACCTTCAGTGAGAGCCGTCAAACCAATGGTACTCTTTTATCCCTCGATGAGTTAGATGTTTTGACACCAACAGAATTTTTGATAAGTGGTCGAGGATTCACCTGATTTAAATTTAACAACATTCGCATCTGATTGCAGTTTTCACATTCAGATGAATTTTCTAGCAAGGCTTTTTCGAAAAAAAGCATCAAACTTCAATTTCACAATCTCGAAAGCAGATATCCGTACTGATATGAAATAAAGTGTAGAAACGAGAACAGCAGTCACGGAGCTCTTCTGAGAAACTAATCCGTAAGGTCAGTTGATGAACCAATGAAAGTCCATGTACGTTCGGTCGGAAACTCCAACTCAAGTACCTCGACATGAGATATTTTATTTCTCAATCTCGACGAAATGGGATACTAAGATTATTTTTGTACCTGATCAAGACAGACAAATCAGGCTGAACAGATAGCTTTTTCTTGATAGATGTCAACATTGCTTTTAGTGGGTCACTGAAGAACTGAAACTTACTTCGTATACAGTTCGCAAGAACTCTTACCCTATCCTAAAACTCGTTACTGTCACTCTCGCATAACGTTAATATTAATAAAAATCGTGGAATGGCTTCATAGTGAAATCGCATTGTATATGGTATTTTCAAGATGAACAATGGTAATTTTTTCACTTTCTTCAAAAACCAATCATCCATGACTGTCTAGGATGAATAATTCGACATGTTCTTCATGGTATTGGTGGTGGTGTTGGGCTGTCCATTTCAACGGTCCAGTCTATCAAGCGTTCATAATTAAATGATGAGGTGTGATAACTCGGCCCTGTCCAGTGTGATGTAAATGTCACCAGAGTGATCACCTCACAAACACGGGAGCTAGAGGCTAACTGCAAGTTGGAGCAAGGAGGTACAATACTGGTGATTTTTATCAAGAGCGAATTCTGACTAAATGTTTTTCATGTTAAGAAAGTCAAAAGCGAGTGGCGCCTAATCTACAAAAAAGCAAAATCTGTGAAGTCTAGTTAGTAAACGACCAGAATTGTTTGATGGTATTACACAATTGGTCTAATGACGAACACACATCGTGCCAAATCAAGTTTGGTGGCCCTGCACTCAGCAGGTTGACCGCCTTGCAGTCATCCTATCAGCGTTCAACGTAGTCAGTGCTTAGGTTCAACTAAGACCTTCTCATTTGGATTTATAGTGGAGATACTCTGTTAAAGCGGTTTTACTCACATGGTCATTAGCTTCGGATTGGCTGCACTGTCGCTGACGCTTCCACTGATAACTTAATTGCAACCTTTTGCCATCAATTTATCGGTGTGGTAATCATTTGTATTGTCGGTGGACCTTAATAGGGGTAAACCAGGATGGTTCAGAATGTCAACACTGAAAAGAAAGTCACGTGTTCCCCGTTTTGATTAGTTTTCGGCATACGGACCCCTAGTTGCTGCTGTACTGCCAGCGTGCACAAGTCTACTTGTCAATCGCGATCGGCGCCATGCTATAAGGAACACTCCGAGCGAGCGAGTTGTAACGCGCGTTCAGCGGTCCTCGGGTGGGAAATGGCAAAAGAAACCATGCAGATATTGATAAAGTGTTCAGCTGTCAATCGAGTCATTCAGATTA
Source organism: Paragonimus westermani (assembly GCA_008508345.1). Lineage (NCBI taxonomy): Eukaryota > Metazoa > Platyhelminthes > Trematoda > Plagiorchiida > Troglotrematidae > Paragonimus > Paragonimus westermani. Next base: position 82,134 of record QNGE01000728.1, on the reverse strand, counting down.
GTATCTATTCCAGAACATCGTTCCTGAAATTGGTAAGCGTGATCAGCTCAGTGGAAATTGGTGTTTATTCATGCGTGAAACAATAGCTTTGGTACTAACACATCAGAAAATGTTTATTGGTGCGCATTCATGAATTCCGAATATATTCTTGTTCTCATCTGCAATTTGTTTGAAAAAATTGACAGTGTTAAAGAAATTCCGTTTGAGTCTGATTTACGTGTTTCCCCATACTCACGCTCAAGCCGACAATTCCGCACGGCCGGTTATGCTTTTGTTCTGACTCATTCAGCTGAAGTACTTTGTGGAGATCTTAGTCACCAGGGTGTTGCTTGTTAGCACACGTAGTGTTTATCTTATTAACGGCTTACTGAATAAAGTCAGGAAAGAAACAGGAAGATTGTCAGTTCGGAACTCTTTCCAATTATTTCTGTTTGGGTTCACGGTAAGTTTTATGTTGGGAAATTTTTGCACGATAACAACTCTACGATTTTACGGCTGCAGCAGAATTGCCAAGCAATCTGAGGTAAAATTTTATGTGGACAAGAAAATGGGCACAAAAGACGAAACTTAACACTTCAAGCCAAAATATCTTCCGTTGTTCATGGGCAATTACACATCGCGCTGTACTCTTGTTGTATAACAGGCAGTTTCGGTGTGAGTAGTATACTACTCACAAGTAGTTTATTACCCACAAGGGACATTCAGGAGCAAAAGGACAAGCCCCGAACACGACGGACAAGAAGAGACTATCGAAACAGTGTGTACATGATGTGTGAGAACTTTCACCAAGGTGAATGACCACGTACTGTCACCCAATGTATGTGAGTGCATGGCCGTCGTGCAAATGAGTGTACACGTTTGTGGTTAAGTTTTTGACGACCTATACGGAAGTTTGCGCAATAAACCAACTTGTTGGCCAAGCGTCTTTTGCGGACACAACACTCTCAGTTTGGGGCCATGTGAACCATCCAGCCTCTGGTTGGATACGTTGACAGAGATTGGAGTTAACCGTGTTCAGTATCTTGACTATACTGAATATACTGATATGAGACATTAGTGAAAAAGACAACACCACTATGGCAAAGTCATCAACACCAATACTACTAACAATAACAAATTACTGATGAGTAGTCGGGGATTTGGTTTATTTTCAAGTTAACCATCACTCACATTTGATTGCAGCTTTCGCATTCAGATAGACTTTCCAGCCAACCTCTTTCGAAAAGAAGCACTAGACTCGAGTTTCGCTCTCATTAGAGCTCGTCAGTAGTGGTTGAGCGTTCAGATGTGATACTTCGGTCGTGCCTAATGTGAGGTCAATGGCGCAGTGTTTAACACGGTTGCCTCATGATTGGAATGTCCGGAGTTCAAATCCCGGCCGTGGCAAGGATATGCACTACTGACGAGCTCTAATGAGAGCGAAACTCGAGTCTAGTGCTTCTTTTCGAAAGAGGTTGGCTGGAAAGTCTATCTGAATGCGAACGCTGCAATCAAATGTGAGTGATGATCAACTTGAAAATAACAAATTAGTTTATTCATCGGGACATACACTTACATGTATGTTCACAGCAATGACAATGCATTCATATTCGTATGTGATTCGTGCAGGATGAGTGTTACAAGCTACTAATTCTTTTTTGGTCAGCTTTAATTACTATCAATAAATACACCTGATTCAACAATAAACGTAGAAGTGAGTAGATGAGTAGACATCCAGAAATCACCTGTACCCCCAGATAGTGACAAATCGGTAACCATGTGAATAAATGGTTTAATGGTTTGATGAATCCAAATTTGGTTGTGGAATTCAAGAGATAGAACCTTTCTGTCTCATGGAAAAGTAAACATATTTGAGTTTACCCTGTGAGTGAACATTACTCATGGACAGGGATAATTTAAACTCTATCAGTGAAGTGAACACATTTTGGTTCAGAATAAATAAAAACGCTTCAAATACCAAGTTGTAAGATTTGTAATTAATGCCGAAGTTTTACCCCAGCATCCATTAGCAAATATACCTTACCTGTCGAAATGTTCGAACAACCGGCTGTTTCAATGTTTGCCCGTTTATGATAGAGACCTTGATGAAGAGTCCTTCACGTAAGACAGAGTGCCGAAGCCCGTTGTCACTCCGACGCCAAATTGTCACTTGCATAGGGATGTAATCTGTCTGCGGGCTGTTCACCTTGCGATGCATGTACCTACAGAGGTTAGGAGGCAAGAAGATCGAAAAGTACCTTGAACTGTTGTGCAGAAAGTCAATGACAGGAAATGTCAAATCACAGCATGTGGTTACCGACCAGCACAAACAGTTGTTCTAGATCTCGGTCAAAATAAGATCATTCTAATGAATGAATGGCTTTCCGGGGAGAACGAACGGGCGTAAGGGAGAGAAAATGAGCGAGTATGCCTGCTGAGTACAACCAACATTTTTACGGTCTACGTAGTTTATCACGTTATGTGAGGGTGACACTGAAATGTAAAACTTCTCTTCAAAGATCACTGCCACTGTAAAGTGAAATGTAGTCCTGTTGACACACTCAGTAATCACATTTAAATGTGAACGAAAATATTTACATAAATGATTGTGACAGACACATTCCCAAAGAATTCGGTCCAACCTTGGTTAATCCATTGCATATGAAGAACGGTTGCAATAAATAGAGCAAGAGAGTCACGATTTTACTTGGTCTGTAAAATTCATCATGCTGCGTCCTCTATAATGTGGCAAATTTCAATGACTGTCACTACCTTCTTTTAAGCAAAACGGAATTGATAGGCGGAAAGTGAATGCAAGCCATCTGTTTATTTGTTTATTTAATTGTTTGAATTGATGAGAATACGCACCTTTCAACGGGAATTCATTATTATATGGGACGATTAGATAAGAGCCAATTATTACGAGGTGCGTCCCAAGACGCAAACTCCTACGATGGATTTTGAAATAAGCTGACCAGGATGATTCATGTACGGAACACTTATTAACAGTACAGTCAGAGATGATACAATTCGCAGCAGGTATGGCATGTTTTTCTTCATGTTGGAATGCTTCCTCTATCAATCTGGATTTCATTTGTGCGAGATCAATTCCCAAGATGCAGACATTCAGCAGGTTATTTATAATATGAGCGGTCTAGTGCACTTATTCTGTCCTGCTCTTGTAATCAGCCCACATCGTAGAATCACTCGCCTTTCTTCACGTAACGTCATTCATTGTCAGAAATTATGTAATCAGCAGTTTCTGTCAAAAGAATAGCTTCGTTTACCCGAAACCATACACCATCCTCTCTTACCTGGATGAAATAATTAAAAGAAGTGTATGAATCTACGACACTATGTGACAAGATGGTTTTTAACTTTGGTTTCGGAATATCTTACTGTCAGTAGACATATTAGTGTCAACGTCGGTTTTGTTTTACTAATACCACAGCCTGCCTATGCAATGCCATGAAAATTGTTCCGCCTTGTTTTCTTGATCACTGTACTCATTTAAAATTAGCCACAGGATGACAACTCCTATTAGTACAAACGTCTATCATACATTACTCCCCATCTACACAACCTCAGGCGTACACAGCTTTTGCATTTATTTCTGGCCTCGCAACATTCCAGATCCTCACAGACTGTTAAAACAGTTCGGAACAATCAAAACGTATGCCTGGACAATTGTGTATTTGTTTGTTGTTCTATGTAAACGTGACCGTTGTCATGTTATTGCTGATGATAGTGTCACGTTATCGTGTCATGATACTATATCATATCTTATTAGCTCTCACCACATTCAGCAAGAAATGGACCACAGACGTTCGACCATTGTGACTAACTTGATACCTCTTGGTAGGAGATTGTATAAAACAAGGACGAATCGTAACAAAATAGAACTATTCTGGGATAAGGGCGCATATGTGCTGATTTACCCCGACGAAGCGTGATTCTGCTAAGAGCGTTCGAGTGTCCCTTCTCATGCGGTCGGGTATCCATCAGATGAAGTGCAATGCGTCCCAGAAATACTATGGTTAACTGCGTGCCTGTGTACCAAGTGTTAATATTCTTAACAGTTTCCAGGGCCATCCACCAGTTCATTGGGTGAGCCAACTAATACGACTTTGCTTAGCATATCTGATCATCATATTGCTCTGCTGTAGGTTGGCTGGCAGAAAAAGACTAGGCGATGTCTTTGTTTCAGGTGACTTTCTTACACCCCTCACACGCGTGCTGTCTATCCAGAATACCGATCCACCCTCTCGTCTAGCGGTTGGTGAGTGCTTACTTGTAGGCATGCACCAAGTACACCTGTACAACTGTTGTGGGATGTACTGAAGACTAGGATTCATACAGTATGGTTAGAAGATTCCATGGTTTCTTAGGACATGTCGTGAACGGGAAGGGAGAATGTAAATTATTAATTTTTTCTTCCAATGTTGCAAGTGATTGTAACTAAACCTAAGCTTCGCAAGTACATCGTGTGTATTTGTTTGCCTCTATCTCTGTTGATCGTGTCCGGACACTATTTACTTCCGTGACCAGTCCGCATTTGCAGTAAGTGACTGTGTCACCCTTTACGGTTGTCGTTCTCAGATGCTCAAATACCAAATTGTCCCTTCCACACTGGAGAGTAACTTACAGTCAGTCCATGAGTAGCAGAAAACAGCAGAAAGCTACTTTCATCGTGAAGGTTAGGTGTGGGATTTTGCACAATATTCGTTTAAAACCGACTTCAATTTTTTGCGCCTGAGTACAACAGTTCACCATGAAGTTGACTAAATTTCTACCCTGTGAGGCACACTCAGAGTGCAAAGATCAGTCATAGGTACCGTTGAGTATCGTGAACTTGAACAACCATTGCCAAGAAAAGGATACAGGTGCATATTGTGCAGAGTGAACGACAGAAGTGTGAGTATGTATATGTATACATGGACGTGTATTACGAACAAAACAAAACACTGTGATACAGAAATATTGAAACTTTATAACCACACAGTGAGGCTACAGATATCCCGGTCTTTTTATATCGCAGATGCATAATGCGAAATATAGTAGTGCATCCAGGATTAGTCATCCTGGCGATGATCTTACCATGACAGATTTGTGACCTTAAGGATAGGAATATAACAATAATATTATGAATAATAGTGTTGGGGAGAACAATCCTTTGGTACTCAAACATGGTTTCATACTGCCTCTTTCGCAGTCACATCCAATGACCTTCCAATTATTTAACGTAGTGTTCTGCGTACAGAATACTTCCCCTGTCGCTCTAGCAAATGTAATCTACTACTGACCACTTTAAACGCAAATTCAGGACTTTGGGACTCATTTAAACGGGTATATCACAGGTTTGCTTCTCACTTGCAAAAATATGGGGCTCGAATTCAGTTACTTCTGCTCCAGCTGGCATACTTATTGTCATGAGTAAGTCCTATTCGAGGCTGGACGTGATCACAGAAAATACCACTAACCGTACTCACATCAGTATGTTGCACAACAGACTACGCACATCTGTTTCAATGAAATAGCGGACAACAACACGAGAATTAAGCAAGACAAGCAAAAAGGAACGCCATACACGCCAAGTGACAAATGCAAGACGTTGCATGATATTCCACATGAAAATGTTATGTTGAACATACTGAAACAACAAAACACGGAACCAAAATCAACTGCCAGTCTCGCAAATGAAACAGCTTTCCGTGGCCCTGAGGTGATGGTACAGTTGAGACTGACAGAGAAGGACATAAACTTTTCTTTTAGTAGACGGTCTAATAGAAAAGGCAACAGTGAATGGTGAGTAGCCAACTCGAAAGTGAGACAAATTTTTGAATAACCGAGAATGATTAGCACCTGTAGACCAATAGCGTTACACGGAGAGGGATGAGTCTAAGGTAAGTAGTTACCACGGAAGTGTGAGAAACTGAGTTGACTGGTCAGTCAATGGTAAGGAGAACCGATTGAATGGCAGTTTTGTGCGTATGATTGTTGCACTTTCAGACCTTGTGAGTCCAGGTAGGCTGATGCTGACAGGTATCCACTATGCTGAAAACAAAACCATGACTGGGTTTCAATCAAAATCAGCACTGAATTTATAAAGAATACCCAAATCTGTTCATCAACCCAGTTAATTGTTTTTATTGGTCGATGGCTTGTTTGGCCTAATGGGTTTACCCACCCCTTTTCTTGCATCCGCACTCATAATTTTGAGTCCAGGATGCTGCTCAGTTTCTCGGTCTTTTCTCATGTACTGACCTGCTGTACGGTATTGGTCTTCGTGTATGATCACACCAATCGACGCCCACCGCTAGAAGACTACTATACTGTACGATTATCGGTGGAACGATCTGGGTTTGTCATTGGTCCGTGGTTGAGTCTCTTTTTGCCAATAACAAGCACCGGTTACCATTACCTCCTTTCATTTTGAGTCTTTGTTAACCTGTCGATATATTTCACATCGTATCTTCTGCCGATAGTTGTTGTTTTGTCTCTATTAATACTGGTAGTAAGTGTATCCTCCGAAAGTCATCCCGTACACTTATCCGATTCTGCCTCTCTTCATCAACAGTGCCTCGGAGCAGCCCAGGTCCAGCAAATCACGTTTATATCTATCTTGTAGTCGTTCGATGTTCTCTGTCTACTAGTGTTTATCTCTTCCTGGTATGGGTTACTCCAGCACCTCTTCTTCAGTTTTAAACAGTGACAACAATCTTGACCCCAGGTCATAATAGTTTCTGTTAGAACAATCGCTTTCTGCAGGAGCTGGATGAAATATGGCACTCAGTGCAAGAGGCAGTGTTATTGTCGTTCAACCGAACAAATATACAATGGAATAGTCCCAATCTTCTGTGAGTCTACCTTCTTTTCAGTAGTATAAGATATAGATCTTCGTGGACATAAACTTCACCTGGGACATCAATCGTTTTGCTTTCTGTACTCTCATCTTTGCCTTTCCATTTGATTGACCACGCTAAAAGCTTCTAAACTGATGCTTGCACTCTCACTTTCGAATAAAATCTCGAGATGCTGTTCCACTGTGGTCCCTTGGTCGGTACCTGTGCCTCTCGCACTCCATCGTGGTCGAAGTGAAAGCGTTGGTTGCATGATTGTCATGGACAGGAATCTAAAAATCAGGAGGCCGCCGAACTTGTCAACTCTTATCAATTAGTCCTTCCCGTTATGAATAAAGGTTTCGATCACCACTTTCTGCGAGGGCGTTTTCGTCCCTTCGTTCATCATCGTTCCAACAACTTCGTAATCACGGAGAGCGATAGCGTGTAATTTGGCACCAATAGTTGTTGTTACCTATAAGTTGTAATTAAATGAACCACCTAGATAAACTTTTTTCCAGATGCTTTGTCACACGCCTATGCCGAGCACAACTCACATTACATGTAATCAAACACTACTGAAGAACGTGAACGGGGTTCTCTGTTCAAACCCTGCCGATCTTGTGAATTCAGAACACGAAGCGTGAAAGCATACACTGATTTTTGCTAATCCCTACGGAACCAAAACGAATGTAATATGGTAGCCGTATATGCTGCCAGTCACCAAATCAACCAATCCGAAAGTAGAATTATACTAATCTAGTGTGGCCAGTGTTCACGTTTAGCATAGCGGACGCTTATAAACAGATGGTCAGATAAACGTGTGTTAGCCGTTTACGGCAGCGAGAATGTGCTTGATAAAAGTGAACTTTACTGTTCATCAGTGGCGTTGATAGATTCTAGCGTGAACTAACCGGTAATCCCGGTTTGGTAGACATTCTCCCAAGGCACAGTGAGCTGTGTTGTTTAGCGAGTCCAATTTTGACATTTATGGGATTCCGACGTGGTTTCGTAGCTCACCTGATGGGGCATCTGCCACACTTGTGCATGCCGCTTTCGTCGCTAGTACAAATCCAGTCAAATCAAGGTTTTCCTCCGTTGGGTCCCCACTAACTTATTTAGTCTACCACAACAGTTGTGAATAAAAGCAACGTAACCAGACACCATAAGAATGTTTTCTGGGGTCAACATATAAACGAATGATTGAGTGTCGAACACGTGTTTGGAGTTATCAGGGCTGTTGAGTCCGCCAGCATTGATGAGAGTATATTATGCAATGTGCCAATCACTACTTAATAGTTGGGCGTTTGCTAATCCTTGGTTGCATCAGCCTGTGGTCTCAAATGATTGACTAACCACGTTCAAGAAATGTTGCCAACTCAAACTGAATAGACAGTACTACTCTCGTGGTTTGCTGTGGTGTTCGATAACCAAGATGTACCGGTTTGACGCGTACCCAATATACAGGCTACATCTCCAGGTCGGAAATATCTGCGGATGCTCACCGCGATACCTGATGAAATGTACTTTCATCGCCTCACTTAGTTGCGTTAAAAGGATTTTGGAATCCTTATCCGACATTCCAGAAATGCTTCAGCCTAAAATGATGTTTCGGGGTCGCTGGGTTTGTTGTTAAACACTGGACAATCAGAAAAACACCGATCATTTTGTACACTTCCCCCGTTCCATCTAATTTAAATAGAACTATCTTATATGTGTTCCCGAATTTCTTCACTTGGTCGTTAGGTTGTAAACGAAAAACGAGCGTAGATACGTGATAAGTGCAACTGTTTATAAGAAATTTTTGAAATTCCACTGAACCGAACTATGGTTCACTGTCGGTCACTAACACCTGCGAGATACCAATTTGTGGGATTCCTTTTCTGTGTCAGAAAGGCAAAACAGTTGGAATCGGTATGCTGCCCGTTCCACGTCTCTTTCCTATAGACTCTTCGATTGTGCTAACGAATTCAAAAGAGTACCGTGGACTATGCTTTGACGACTTCTGTCTGACGAGTTCAGTGAGGTGAGATAACCATTTAGCAAGTGAGTGTTATGGTGATTGGAACATATATGGAATGAGTCGAAGAGGTATGGCTGCTTTTTGAAATTTCGGAAATCCACAAAGCTTGGGAATTGTTGTTCCAGTTGTTCGGATACGTTGGAAAGGCGTAGCTTTTTCCACATGGTATTTCTGTATTTGAGCGGTTTTGACTTTTTCATCCCCCACCTTCTCGAGTTGAACTTGCTACTTAATTCGTTCCGCCCTGTCAACAATATTGCTTATAAATGTTATGTATTCAGTCTGCTAATGTGTAACCGAAAACGAGCTTGTTTGCTACATCGTTTTTTCTAATGTGTCTAGATGCTTGGACAATTAATGCCCCGTCAGACTATTTGAGGAGAGGTGAGTTACAGCAGGTTTGACGGTGCCTTCTTTATTTAAGGGGTTTTGTCTTTCCACTCCATTCCAGACTTGTGTCTACGGTTGAAGGACAAAGTGTACGTTTCTGTGGCTCCCGTTGGTGTACAATCATTTGTCTGCTCCTGTGGAACTGGTTGCGCAAGTCACACGAACATCCGCTTACCTAAACGCATCCGTGGGCGTCATCCAGCCTACATCAATAGTGGAGTCATCAAGACAATTACCAACGCATTTGTGGTACCTCTTTTAGATTGGCACCGTACCATCAACCCTACCTCTCCTTTCCGTCCGATCTGCCGAGTCAACAGCGGTCAGTGAAACGCAGTCAGATGACGAATTATGGCCACTGCTGAAACCATCGGAATCCGACTGAAAAACCCACCCTTGTGCACACAAAACCGTCTTGTTCAGGTTTCATGTTTGTCATGGCCTACCACCCACACCATGACTGACCAAACTGCTACAGTTCCAGTGTAGTTGCAACTGTGACTTAACAGTATCAAAACTTTGTCCCCATATCTATCGATGACACGCTTTGACCTCAGTTGAACTTGTTATGTATTTCGTTTCGCCTTGTCAACANAACTAGGAGATTTAACACTGTCGTCAACAGAACATTCTATGCCGAAAATTACGCGTCTATTTCAACTCTACTCCAGCCTTGTGTCTACGGTTGAAGGACAAAGTGTACGTTTCTGTGGCTCCCGTTGGTGTACAATCATTTGTCTGCTCCTGTGGAACTGGTTGCGCAAGTCACACGAACATTCGCTTACCTAAACGCATCTGTGGGCGTCATCTAGCCTACATCAATAGTGGAGTCACCAAGACAATTACCAACGCATTTGTGGTACCTCTTTTAGATTGGCACCGTACCATCAACCCTACCTCTCCTTTCCTTCCGATCTGCCGAGTCAACGGCGGTCAGTCAAACGCAGTCAGATGACGAATTATGGCCACTGCTGACACGATCGGAATCCGACTGAAAAACCCACCCTTGTGTACACAAAACCGTTTTGTTCAGGTTTCATGTTTGCCATAGCCTACCACCCACACCATGACTGACCAAACTGCTACAGTTCCAGAGTCGTCACAACCGTGACTTAACAGTATCAAAACTTTGTCCCCATATCTATCGATGACACGCTTTGACCTCAGTTGAACTTGTTATGTATTTCGTTTCGCCTTGTCAACAATGTTTCATATAAATGTTATTTTGATGATGAATAGCCGGAAATGAGCGTGTTCGCTACACGATGAATTAGGACGACATGTGATGCCACATAACAGAATTGGGTCATCTCCATTAAGCAACTACACTGTTTGACATGGATGCGGGCATTAAAATTCTGTTGCCTGAGCCATCAAAAGTTCCAGACAGATATGCTCATCAGCCACCTTGAGTAAAATTGACAATGATTTTCCTGGTGTAAGCAGCTACTTCGTGGTTTGATTTCACCTCCAAGTTTGTTGTTCCACTGTTGTATACATATGAACGACGAGCCAGCCTATTCAGGCTGCTGAGAACACGATAATATGTTTCGTTTTGAGACGGACTGTTTTAATCAAAACTACGCTCAAGAAAATTCGTCGATGTGGAAAGGATTAGTTAACTGCTTTCCAAACTCGGAAGTTGTTGCGTCAGTGAGAATCCACATAACTTATGTGGCGTTGGTCTGTAGGCAGTGATCCGCGGCTACAGTTTTCCGGCATGCAAGGATCACTTGGCCAGTATTTAGTACGAGACTGCATGCATTTCTCTGACACTATGCTATTCCTTCGTAGAGTCCGAACTCAGCGGTCAGCTCACCGTATCACATACCTTTAAGGAGTCAACTCTGTTCCATTCGGCATACTTGAATCAGGCATCGCAAGTATCTTTTGCCAGGTCAAAAGAATCGACTTGAAATACCTCGGTAATCTTGTACACGTCTGGTCTTGATCTGTCCTTTCCAACAGCTAGTATGCTATTCGCTCCAGCCTAGACCCCGTTCACCTTGATCAATACTGGGTACAACCTGTGAAAAATTCTTCTACTGTATGTATAGGGAGACACCACTTTGAGAAGTTGAACTACTCACTCTCCTTGACTCAGTACCCTAATAACGAAAGATCACATGTTGCGGGATGTAATCATTCCGTTAGCGTTTTCTAGGTGCGAATGTTAAAACTTGAAATGTCTGGCATGCAGGTAAAAACGAGTATCGAAATGGTAACGTTTTTGCTCCACATGAAAGCAGAGATAAATATCGAAGAAAACATTGATCGGAATGTAAACATGTTTTGTATGATCACTGGTAAACTGTGCGAACTGATTTGGTATTACACGATCAAAATCCGTTTGATTTGATCAAAACCCGACAAGCTGTAGTTCGTGAAACTCACATTTTTGCTACGAAACGTGAAACCATAATTCATTCTATGAGCCCAAATTTAACTTGGTTCTATCAAGGAAAATCTCTAGAACGACTGGTGGAAGTACTGGACGTCAACTTCATTGAACAGGAATTATCGATTGCAAATGTTCCACACCAAACCATCATAGTTATTATCAGGAAGTTCATAGTGGCCTGGAAGTGTCAGAACGGTAGCGATCATGAGTTGTTTCTATAAACTTGGATTTGCCTCAAATCAACTGATGACACTGTTCGACGAAATCCAACACTTCCCAATGACAGCGACGAGTATACCACTGTTGATACGACCAATTTTCCATTCGATAACATAGAGCAAAAGTGTGGTCACTGTCTTATTGGAGCACTGGGCCAGATTAGGCTTTACGGCTTCAATACAGCCAACTAGTCACCGTCTACGTAAGATATTACAGCGGTGGATCTGTGCGATATGTCTGGTAACAGTGACTGTCTGGACGGTTTCTCATTCTTGATTACAGTTGTATACAAGTTATGCCCTTCACAGAGGTTTTGCTCTTGAAAATTGCTCCGACGACGTGTTGATACGTGTGCTCAATTTGTTCAAGGCTATTTACACGCTCCAGTCAGACTTCATGTGGTTCTCTCACTGGACGCTTTGGAAACGTACAGCCTGGTGGTAGAAAAAATAGCTTATACGGTAGTCGTCCTCAGAAGGCCCGTTTGAGAAAGACTATTCTCCCCAAAAGACAACATTTATATAGTCTTTAAGAGCTGCTAAAGAACCCACACCACAGCTGTGGTCCAAATTTGGTTCAATTCACCCTGGAGACATTCTGGCATATAACCATCACAATTCTATCCATTGAATTCCGGAGACACATCCGTTCGAGACAACTTATCTGATCATCCGGTAGTCAACCCGTGTGGTCCCACGTCGCTGATATCCGGAATTAATCGATTGTAAAAGAACTAATGTCATTTCTGTTGTTCCGTTCCTTCTAAAACTCCCAAACGTCAGTGGACTGCGGACATCGTTTGGTCTTTAGCTAGTGGGTAGGAGATGTTTCGGTCTCATTTTGGCTACCCAGTGGATTTTGTAATGCAGGCTTAGTGACGCATCGTCACTCATCGGTTGAGGGGGGTAGGGCAATGGTGTAATGAGACTGGACTGGAACAGTTTTCTGAGTGGTGATGGTTCAGCCAATCAGACCTCACACACAAGCTGGGGTAAACGGAGTTGCGACCGATCGGCGTCAATCAATGGAAAGCGGCGATTAGCTGAACCACCGAGTTTATTTGTAAAAAGTGATGATTAAAACATTTTTTTGGACGAGTATCTCATTTAAACAAACGAGTTACTTAAGGCAAGGCCATGTGACCTTAGCAACGAATGGGTCAATTAGAACGCAAAACGTTTATCACTCAACAGCATTCGTAAACGTTGTTACTTCTCTATGTAAAGGTTATTGTTTTCTGATAAATTGGGATTGTTTGGTACTGTTCAGATTACCTTTGTTCTAGTTTCCTTGTTTGTGGCAGTCCAGCACACAGCAAAAGATGTATGCTATCATTAACCGTTCTGACGCTGTCGAAAGTGGTGCAGTAGACGGATAAGCAGGGTGTAGGCCATACTAACAACAAAATATCTCTTAGACACGTTGGGTGAAACGCAGTATTGACTGCGTACCATCCAAAGAAAAGGCGTATTGTAGTAGAGTTTGCAACAAACCTTTCCCGAAATACTGACATGTAATCTTCACTAGTGTCCGGCTACTGGCGAAGCGTGATATAGATTGTCCTGCCACTCACGAGTGACCCCCTAGAATAGAATTGTCTGCTTCGACACCGTCAATCGTCTTACAGAAAAGACAACCTGTCTGTCCTAATCAATACCGTCCGGTCAAGGCGGCATCTAGTGAAAGGTAAAAGATTTGAGACGAAAGACTGTGAAGAATCGATAACTGCACAAGCCTGGACCTAAAAAAAGGTATTAGTTGGATCAATAAAGAACAGGCAACACTGTAACATACCCGTTACTTTCACATCTTAGCATGCAGGAAGCCTTAGATTCCTTAGCTGTTGTGCTTCCTTTCATTCGTAGACTGAAATTTATAAATCGATTCCTGTGGGTGGACTACAAAGAAGAAAGTACCCAACACGTCCCCAGAAGGGGTTTAAAAGGATTTTTTAAAACATTTGGTTTCACTGACCACCAGTAAGCCATGCAACCTCAGTAACCGCGACCCGGTGACCTACTTGATAGGTTTTTAGAAAACAATCCACCGCTTACTCAGGGATCGTGGGTTCGATCCTCTGGCGTGTGTGGTGATGATGAGACCCAATTAGGTCAAAACTGTTATCCATGTCTTCGCTGGTGGTTACTGGGACCATTTGTATGCAACAACTAAACAAAAGGCTGAATGGCGGTATCAGCTGAACTGAAAAATCAGATGAAGTGAAAAATCCCGTGGCCTGGCAAACTGGATTTGTGACTGGGTGACAGGAATGTGTGCTTCGAATCTGTACCGGAACCTGTTAGCCGATGGCAATATTACGATAGACGCAGGCAAGTTTTTTCAGGTTTGAGATATTTAGATGTCAAACGAGCGTTGATTGCAAGTTAAAAAGTTTATGTGATGTGGCTTCAACAAACCAGTGTTGACGTTGTAATTTGTGTTAGGCGCAGGGACGTGTCGCAATGATTGGTAAGGCTTCCAAAGGATCACATCCTTGATGTCATCTGAGCAGAAACTTACCTCAATTCAAGCAAATTAACCGGATGATAAAACGAACTATAGGGGATAATAAAGTTTGTTACCGTCTGTTTTGCTTTCTCATTAATGCGGATTTTTTTTAATCCGATGAGAGCAACCAACGTGAGTTTCAACTCAAGATTTGGACGTGCCCATAGGTTGAGCAACAGAAGAAATCAGAAGAAAGTGACTTTGGCATCCAAGAAATTAGCAGTTGATCGTATTGGTATTTGAGCATATGTTGGAACTAACACTATTGGGGAAAGTCCATTTTCCCCAAAGAACGGTTCAATTTTTGAGATATCCTTGAAAATTAATTTGTCAATTTGAATTCCATATTTTCGCGCCATAACGTGCCAAAACTTAAATCCGGCGCACGTTTCCCTTTCGTCTTTGATTGGTTCATTCCACTTTTAATGGGCTAATTCCAGTAGGGTTGTCCAAGGTTGTTCGAAAACTATATATACGCGAACGCTGGTCTGTCAAGTTACCTTTGGTTTGAGAGCAAATACATTCTCGGCTAATGGTCATGGTCTTCGGTGTTCTTCTGGGTTTACGGGTATCGTTAAGCGCTGTGCTACATGTTCGTGATTCGTATATTCGTGCGCTGTCATTTCTCGTTATTATTGACCATCGGGTCATAACATATTGGCGACGGAGCTTGTCGTTATCCTTTTACTCTCTCTTTGAACCATGTCTACCGACCCCGATCTCAAGCAGATGATGCAGTCCCAGATCCGGTCGATGGAAATGCTGGCCACCAGTTTTGCCGTACTTGGGTCATCCACGTCAGTCGATCCGTCGTCCGTGGATCACTTGGCCAGGAACATCCCCAATTTCCTGTATGACCTCCAAGCTGGCGTCTCCTTCGATGCATGGTACAAGCGATATGAAGACACGTTCACCATGGAACTGGCATCGCGAGATGACGGTACAAAGGTTCGGCTACTCCTCCGGAAACTGCGCCCAGCGGAACATGTCCACCATGCCAACTTTATCTTGCCAGCCGAACCGCGAACCTAGACTTTCGTGGATAAGGTCCAGAAGCTCACAAAGATCTTCGGGGACACTTCATCCCTGTTCAACTCTCGGTTCCAGTGCCTCCAGTTGGTCAAACGAGACGTAGACGACTTTGTCGCCTATGTTGGTCTAGTAAACCGGGAGTGCGGACGGTTCAAGCTTGGTTCGCTCACGGAGGACCGGTTTCGATGCCTGGTTTTCATTTGTGGTCTACAATCACCAACCCATGTTGACCTCCTTACCAGACTCCTAGCGAAAATCGATCAGGAGCCAAATATCAAACTGGAACAGATGGTTGACGAATGTGAGAGGTTGGCCAACCTCAAGCACGATTCAGCGATGATACAGCACCCCGACCGGACGCCCCGTACAGTTCAGGTTGTATCCAGTTTCCAGCCAAGGTCCACTGCATGGTGCGCCAAACTCAGTCCCACCGGAACCAAGATGCCGCCCTCAGCATGTCACTACTGTGGTGCGTGGCACTACCACAGATTCCGCCCTTTTCGGCGACATAGCTGTCAGCGATGCCATAGGGTCGGCCACAAGGAAGGTTTCTGTCAATCACAGACTACGGACAGAGTCAAGCCGACGTCGGACCCCAAGTTCAAAAAGCCAGCCGGGTCGTGAGAGGTTGGCAGATCTAACAGTCTGCTGACCGCCTTCCATATCGAGATCGCTCACCGACGGAGGTTCATTTCCATCCACATCAATGGTCGGTTGGCTCGTTTGCAGTTGGACACTGGTTCGGACATCACGATAATATCCGAGTACCTTTGGCGAGACCTGGGCAGCCCTCCTGTCCATCCCGGGTCATAACAAACACCAAGATCACTTGAGATGGTCGTAACCAGCTCCA
This sequence comes from Paragonimus westermani, assembly GCA_008508345.1. NCBI lineage: Eukaryota > Metazoa > Platyhelminthes > Trematoda > Plagiorchiida > Troglotrematidae > Paragonimus > Paragonimus westermani. Next base: position 65,890 of record QNGE01000728.1, on the reverse strand, counting down.
TTCATACAGAGAACTAATCATTTCGTACATCTAAGATAGTGCTTGAAAAGGGGGAATTTGGAGGCACATGAAAGGGTAGAACATTCTCAGCAGTCCAGAGGCACGAAATGTTCATACTGCTCTTCTGCTTCTCAATGTTCGTTCGACTGCTCACTGTACATCGGTATTTTCCTCAGTCATTGGCAGAAAGTAGCAGTAGGTAGTTGGAAAGGCTGTTACCATTTTCTGTGCACGAAGCACTGGCTCTTGGGATTTGCAGTAAATTACAATCAATTGGCTTTTTGTGATAACAGATTGTGCGTTTTGAACAGTTTGCTAGCCAACTGCATGTAAACGAACGGTGTAGACTTGTTCTGGTTTTGAGTAGTGTAGTTTTGATGAAACGACGAAATCATCTTAAATAACACGGTTGATCTTATCCAACTGTACACAGAATAGCCATTGATTTTACTTGTTGACATTTTGTTTTGCCGAAATGTAATGGGTGCCTGTTGGTGTTCCATTTTCATTGTCTCCAAGCAAGAACTCATTTTCACTCTGAATCAAGTAAAATTGCATGTGAAACACAAGTCATCTTCTTCAATACCCGATAAGCCAAAAAGGCACGTCGTTCACGTCATCAACATTCCTTTAACAGCTAATTCAACAGAATATGCAACATTTCTCTGAGGTTTATCACGAAGTTAGCGCTGCCTAGGTATCTGGAAGCATTTACTTAACAGAGGACAAACAGCCTATCTGGTCGAAATGGTAGACCTTACTCTCTTTCTAGCCAACGTGAACCGGCCATTAACCTGGCTTATAGGAGAGTCCTGGCAAGCTCAGTTGGGCACATGTGTGTTGTTCTCTGTTCGCTGCAAATTTTGGCTGACATATGTGCAGATGAGAATTCAACAAACTAACAAGTGCTGGGATTCTAGCTTATCAATCTCTATGGCCAAGGAACAGAGTTCGAGTCATTGTTCGCACAACGTTGTATGATAACGTTTCATTTTAAAGACTGTCATCGTCAGGGAGGAATTTATCAAAGAAGAAGACCTGTTTCCACAGCAACAATGAGATTCAACAGTGTATCCAATATAGAATAATTCCAGCCTCGAGCGTATAAATAGATCTATTTTGTTCACTATCTGACACATGTCACACAAATAAACAACTCTTTCAGTACATCAACTGGATACTACATTAACATGAGTAGGTCATATCATTGGTGTTGTACTTTTAATGAGGTGGGAGTCCACACACTTTATCTATGAGTGAACTGACGTAAGACCGATTTCACTGAATGAAACACTCGTAGTCACGATACTTCTGCTAAATTGATGAAAGCTGCCCCTCTGATTGAATGTCTGGTTTAGACTGGCTTTATGTGAGGAAATAAAAACGAGTTACTTGAAAGCTTGACTGGCAAACATCTCAAGTTGGGTCAATCGCATTCTGTTGAACTACCCACTTACCGGTAACCTTGTAATAATGCTTCCTGACAATCATGGTCGAAGAAATAGACCGTGCTGCGATTGAAAGCAACAAGTTGTCCAAACAACGGCCATCGTTGCACACCTCCAACCGCTGCTCCAGCCGCAAGCGGTAGGCCAAGTTTTGGGGCATAGGTTCCACTTATTGAACCGGTCTCCACTTCAACCGATCCCTCCATATTGTTTGTAACTTTGCTTCCAAAGTCCGGACTAGTGTACGACAGTCGGCATTCCTCGTGTTCAGGATCGTAACTGAATAGGAAAGTTGAACATATGGAAATTCACAACGCTTTGTAGTTCAAACAAGCCAATACTGAATTGCAGGTTGTATGAAGTAAGCATCCGCATGTTGACAAAGTAAATAAATGCAACTAAGTGTATTCTTGGCAGTCCAAACTCCTATCCTGGTTTGAACCCTCGGTAGTCAATGAACGTAAAAGTGAATGGACCAGAAGTTCTATTCTGATGGTATCAAAAGTTTCGCACCTCTTTTTAACGATGGCAGTATTGAAGATAGGTCAGGTCAAGTTGTGGCAGTATGATTCAACTTGTAATAAGTTTCCAATTGAAACTCCGTGGTACAGTTAGTTTCTTATGCGCACCAGAAGGCTGATCAAAAACGGAACCTAGGTACATGAAATGCCTAATTTAAAGTTAGGCATAAATGAAATATTTAACAACCCTCTTTCTTTTAAATTGAGCATCATTCATATTCGATCACGGCTGTCGCATTCCCGTAGACTTTCTAGTTACTCTTGTCGGGGCTCGTCAGTAGTAAATATCCTTGTCACCGCCTTTAATAGAACTCCGACCACGTTTTCATGGGCCAACCGTGTTGACCACTGCGGCACGACAGAATCATCAGAAATATTAAAATATCGAAGTATTGCTTAACAAATTAATGATCCCTGTGATTTCAACTTAGGGAGAAGTCCTAGTCATCGATTAGAGTTAAAAAGACGGTTGCTGTCTCCTCTTGAGGCGATTGGTCAACCAGAACAATACTCATATACGAATGTGATGGCCTGTTCACACATAATCACTCAGTCATGCCTAATGTTGGGTCACTGGTGCAGATATTTGTCTGTGAATGCATCTACGCTCAACAAATCACACACAATCGACTCTGAAGAAATATCTAGTGTCAATAGCCACTAAATCAAACTTTACAGATTCACTTGTGTATGCAAAATGCAATACGTTGACCGTGAACTGCTGACATGATATCTTCGAATCTCGCAGTATACCCTGACTTGGCTTATTAGTATAAAAAGTGGGGCATCCAACAGTGTCTGGAAGGAAATCCTTCTTGAATCCGGCGACAAACTAGATCCCACAGTGAGCTTTTGTGTTATTTGTCAGACAATGAACAACCGTGATTTGAATTTTTCAGGATGTTTGTTATGCTCCCTAAGAAATCAGTTGTCAAGTTTTCAGAACAGAATGGTAATGAATCTTGAAGGCTGTTGTAGCTTATTTAAACGTCTTGTTATGAATACTAGTTCTTCGTTGCTCAACATTTGTCATGCAGCTCATTTTCCTATCGTACGCTTATCAGTTTTAAACTTCGACAATGACGGTGAAGTTGGAATATACTGACTGGCGGATGATATGGAGATGGGATACACACTTGGACAACTATTAGCCGGTGAGTTCATAGAAAAACCCAAACGGACTATGCTTTAGTTCACTACCAAACGGTTCATTTAGTACTACTGGCACGTGGATGATTCATTTGTCACCGCTTGCTATATTACATCATACTCGATCGAATTTATCAGTCTACTGGGTACAAGTTAGAAGAAAAAACCGACAGGTGGATTCGTTTTTTGTATTTTCATGTGCGCTAACGAATAGACGGTACTATCCAAATAAGTAATCACCACAAGAGTAGAAACACAAGTCAGTAGACAAACCACCACAGCTTGTATTCTGAAGACAGCAGGAATCTGGCGAGTTACATAAATGACAGAACATTTATTGGACAGATAGATGCTAGAAAAAGAGCTCAAATTCCTAGAGAACATGCTCCACCATAATGGCCTCCTGGAAAAATTTACCATTGAAATATGATCATAGTGCCATGTAAGCCTGAATTATATGATGTACGAGGGAAGTCACTGTACAGTCGAATGCCGTTCAAATAAGACAACGCCGCAGCATGACTGACAAGTAGACTGAAACCGAAAATCAGCATGACCTATGCCACAGCTCACCCCGTAATCACAGCAGTACATCCTTATTTCTCCGGTTTTCCAAAAAGGATGGACTGTCACATCAAACCTCTTCTCCTTGTATCTGCTCCTTCACATGTTCTTCTGGAACGGGTCATACTGTTCGAGCAACGAGACAGCTTTTAAAATGAATCCCGGACCACTATCCATGTTTGTTGGAACACAGTGAAACGCGACCGGTTAACAGCACCATCTTTGCTTATTTGCACATCGGATGAGCATTGGCCAAACCTCTCAAACGGTGTACCTTATTCTAGGTAACTCGAAAAATGCGGTCCGAATGAAAACATCCTCTATGCCGAGACCATCGGTATCAGACTATTTGACCCGGCATTATGACATCCGGAACCGTTCATCCAACCTTTGCTCTTACGCTAATCACAAAGTGGCCGGATATTTGAGTAATCTGCAAGATGAGAATTATGGGCAAGTGCGACGTAAAGGATCAACCGAGCCATCATCAATTTACTGACTGACATCCTAGTTTTGTAACAAGTTGGAAAGACAAGTCTATCAAGCCCTATAGTCCCCTTATATAAGCGCACTAGCCCGAAGACGAATTATCGAAAACGTAGGTTCGCCTATGTTTCTGTTCTTATTATCGTAGTAGGCATACGTGAAGATCGATCAGTCCATAAGTGAAAGTTAGACCACTTATAAACACTCATCGATTAGATCTTCATCTCTCACATTATCGCTGATCTGGCTCTTTCACAGACTAACAAATAAAGAATCAAAATCATCGCAGGTGTACCTAAAACTAAGTCGTGATGAACTCAAGCATTCCAGTCATCTGTCATTCCTTCACATCCTCGTCTTGAGAGACACGGAAAGTCTTCTTCCAACAGGCTCTTCAGTGTTAGGCCGAGTGTGTTATCTTCTTACTAGGAATCGACTTGTTCATTTCACAGTTCCGATACTTTCTATTCTGTGATCCGGGCACACTGACGAAAATCTCTTCAGTCCGTTGGGATGATTCGGAACATCATCAACAGGCACACATTTCCAACAGTTTTCAGTGTGCGTACATTCCGAGTTCCACAATCACAGTGCTCAGTTAGACGATACCTTCATTGTTTCGTCTGTAGTTGGAGGTTAGGCATGTGAACATAAACTATCATGGGCCTCGTATTTGCTAAAAGATCCTTTGCAACCTACACAATCAAACACAGCGTTTTGTCAACAGCCAACTCGAACTACCATCTTCATCTTCCGCTCACTTGGACGCGATACCAGCTGATTCGTTGATGATAAACTGTATGAGTGTCTAAGCACACCTGTAATTAATTACATGCGCATTACGTCAGGTTCTTCAGAAGCGAAACCTACGATATGCTAGATCTTATAAGCTGACCAAATAACCCTCCAGTCGCGGTTATCTGGATCGTGCTGTGGAGATCTTGAAGCTCAGAGTAATTTCCAAGGCACTCTGTCAACATCAAACACTATCACTGACCACAATTTGCCAAAACCTCTGTGGAACAATGATATCGCCTTCTTCAGTTACACTGCATTATGGTTCAGACATGCTAAACCCCTTGAAGCGTATTTCAAAGATTGACTGGTTTTCCTTGCTCTCCATGTGCACGCCCTTACCCCAACATTGGTGACTTGATTACCACTCATATGTGAAGCATGTTTAGGGAGTAAAGAAAAATCATCCTTTGAATGTCAGTCCAACAGTAGGTGAGGTGCTCACAATCGTTGAGAAGTTTTCACCTCGCAAAACTTTGTTTACTTGTGTCAGTAGATCCTTTCAGCACCAGTTTCTTGCTTTTCGCTCAGTCTGTCAGTCCAGTCAGTCTGTGACGATGGCTTTAAAAAGTTTTAAAGTACTCCGACATAGTTACCGTGTCGTACTGAAAATCCTTTTTTGACAGTCCGAGCATATATGAACTTGACAAGGCTTCAAAACACCAGACGGATTGCACAAACCGATAAGACCCCGGTTTCGTACTTACTTATAAGCATCTTATTATATAAGCACCGTGAGGAAAAACAACGGTTACTTTTTCAGAGTGACCGAAGTTTGTGTTGAATAACAATGAATGTTTTTCTCCTCACCCTGTATACGTTGTACAGACTTGCCGTAGAGGCTGTGACTAAAAGTTCTATTCATTAGTGTATAGCTTTGTTCTTCGAACCAATAGTCCGAAACACGATAATCGATTGGTGTGTAGTTCCGCAAAAGAACCGCTTTTAGGCCTAAGTTTGGATAAATTAACACCGATTCAAAAACGGAAATGCAGAATCGTATTGTTTTGATAATATAGCTTTGGTGCACAGATTCTCTTTTCTTAACGCACCCGTTGTTGCATTTTGCCTGGCTTTATGACACATCTTTTTTCGTAATTTTCCTACATGACAATTTGATGTCAACAAAAATGTATTATAAATGTATCAGACAGTAGATCGTTCTGGTCAAACATGACACTGTTTGCATGTCCTCTGATATTGACATCTCAGCCGTAGTTCTAGCTAGTCTAAAACCTTTTGCAGATCATGTGAAGGCAGTGCTGTGATCAAATGGTCGTATTTTCTAGCATCAAGTAAACTCCTTATCCAGACATTACCTGAGAATCTGTATCATATTTCCATTGTGCTTCCAAGTGGCTATTGCGTACATTGAAGTAGCGTCCATGACACAGTAGACTGTTTTGTTATTCGCAAAGCTTCTTGTAGTAGTTCAGTTGAAATGTACTACCTGTTGGGTAGGCATAGTAATTAGAAACTGCAAAAAGGAGAGCCACTGGTTACCAGGTGTCTTGTTTCCTCTCCTATTTGTACCTCCCCCCCCCCAAACTTCTCACAACAAATTTAACTCGAGTAGTCTTTTTCGGGTCAACTGCTGCACTATGCTGACTTGTGTTTGAAGTAGTTATTTCGAACTTTAATGTAACATTCAACTATTTGGAAGCGATATATCCGTCTGTGTCACCGGATTGTTTAAAGCCACAACGACATAGCTCAATAGATCTGTGAGTTCGTTTACAGCATTGGCGATCTGAGGCTTTTACAGCCCCTCTTCCTCTTTCATGTGAGGACTGGAATTCCTCTGAAGGGTAACACGAGTCTCTCCAATCACCTGACTCCTAGCAGCTTAGCCAAGTTCGATTGAGAGTCAAACTCCGCAATTCATAGGTAACATGGTGATTAGAGGTTCGAACAAAATCAGTGCGATCAACTCCAAAGATGGGTCGTTCATCCAAGAAGTCACTCATGTGTATTCTGTCGTTTTTCAGATTAATCACTACCAGTCCACCCCGTCCAACGACATATTTCGATTCAGTCCTACATGAACAGCTGAATTTCTCGAGTTTTTGGTAAAAGTTGGTGTATTTCTAGATAGAATAACACTGCTTGATGCTCCAGCGTACAGAACACATTCTAACTTCACCCTAACAATACTACACTAGAAGTCCCAGGCTTATTTTGCTTGTCCCATACATCTTTGATAGCGCTTACCACGGTAGGTTAACAACGCCAGGAAACGTGGTTTACCCAGTGTTATTGCAGGTCTTTCCAAAACTTGGACAATTTTCCTCATTTGAAGGAGGCTTACTCCGCATAAGATGATAGTAGAATGTTTCGTCCGTTCTGGAAACCGGGTCGTTATATTAAACTTGTTAAAGTCATCTGCTTTTGTCAGATTCTGCCTACGACAAGCTGCAGTCTACTTAGATTTTTAAATATCTTTTTGCCATACTGGACTCTTTCACGCAAACAACTCGATTCATCACCAGGTCATCCCTTTTACTATCAAAAAATCCGAGCGATTTGATCAGATCCTCCAAGGTTGTCATAAATGGGCGTCGATTTATTGCTGCACATGAGTTATTCGGAAAAACACGTCGTTTCAAGATACCTCTCAACTATTCAACATAAAATTCTTTATGACTTCATACTGCCCCGTATACATCTTGCCTTGACTTCTTAGATAACTTGTCTGTTCGCTATTCTAATGGAGTACTGTAACATCTCCAATGGAACTTGGTTCGATGGTTCAAAAAACTTCGATAGGACAACCAAATCAATGTACTTCCCTTCCTGTGTTTGCCATATTTAGCGGCTCAGTTGGAGCAAACGCCATATATCACTACATGTTTATTTGAGTAATGCTTACTGTTAAAATTGCTTACGTTAAAATTCGGTCCGATAGAGAGTGTACTTTGTGATTTGGTAATCAATGAACACGTGTGGTCAAGTATGAAGCAATCGGGTCAAGGTAGGCTCAGTGGGTTCTTAATGTGATTCGGTTTGGGTGAATGCACATTGTCAAGTTGGACATCACTCATTTGATCGTAGCTTTCATATCCGTTAGATCACGACAGCTCGCGATCAGATGTCAGTGGTGTTCAAAATGAAATTAAACAAACCTCCGACTACTCGTCAATAATCCCTAATCGATAGTAGACGAAAATAACATGAACACAGGTGATAAACCCGTGAGCACGGCTGACAAACAGAAAGAATTCTCTGGTCCACAGTCCTTTAAAGTCAGCATCACCAACCCTATAACGTAATATACAATGTTCAAACAACATAGAATGATTCACTGTGCTCCCTTTGTCACATTTCTATGATAATAGGTCCAGAGGTAGATTGTTACACGAGGGATTAAGATATTGGTTTGCGCATTCCTGCTGGGCGTATTGGATGATTTGAAGATGGGAAGAAATAGTGAGTGTAATAAAACAGAAGGTCAGTTTAGTAAAGCTGCTGGCTGCAATCAGTTCATTAACGAATATTTCGCTAGAAATGCGCAGTTAACGACCTATCGCAATTGGTTAGAATAACGGGTAGAAAACTTGCAGTACAGATTGCCTCTCACGTATGTGTTGATTGATTAATACTTGCAAACCCTTAATCGATTCGGCCGTGGCCACAGAGGTGGTCACTAAGTTCCAGTTTCAACAGACTCTAACTGTGAAGCAGTTCTGTCTGCAAAGTAGCCAATCAAGTCCATAATTCAGTCTCAGCGAGTGACTCCTTAGAGGTTCATCCACGTTTAGAGGCAGATGTGCCGGTGGATGACCTGGGCATGGAGTATGTTGTAAGCATGAAGTAGGTCTCCTTGAGGTGTCTGAACTTCATTGAACGTCAATTTAATTCCGCTAGTCTATCTGGATAGGAGGTTTCTTAGAGCTACATAACTCTCCTAGCGACCGGTCTCTAAGCTCTCTCAAGATCATCATTATAGACAGCAATACATCAGTGGTTCACACCAATACTTAACTGCCACACAATCATGAAGAAACAGCAAACTCTATAAAGAAAGAGAGAGAAGGAAAAAGGAAGGGGACGGGAAGGGACCTAACTACTGAAAATGACTACGTCCATATTCAAACATTCAACATCAAGGTGCCTGCCTACACCTTGCACACAAACAACCGAGCTGCAAGTGGGAGTGAAGCGTCATCAGCGAGACAGCTTCCTTACGGCTTTCACTGCCACGCGTCATTAAATGCACTCACTTCACAGACAACTCGGCCAAACAACGACAACATTCACGCCACTGAGCTCGATTAGCCGCCATCTCACCTAGAGTCTCCAACCACCGACTCTGTGAGTCGCGAGGACCCCAGCCCGGGAGACGAACACGACCCACGGTGGCCAACCCCTTCGTGAACGACTTCATTTCCCTACGCCAGGTCATTGTCTGTCCACCTCGCACCTTACACCAGTCGATCGCAGTGTCAGCGAATAGTGCTCGGTGTGGAAGACGACTAACTGGCATTCTTAATACATGACCTAACCATCTAAGCCTGTGTAAACGTAGAGATTGGACAAGAGAACTCGTCTGACAATCACTACCAAACACCCGCTTCCTAACCTCCTCGTTACTTACGCGCTGATGCCACCCGATACGAGCGATTGAACGCAGACATCGGTGGTCAAATACTTCAAGACGGTTCACGTCTTCTACCCTGAGCGGCCAGGTTTCGCTGCCGTAAAGTAATACGGCCCTCACCGTTGTCTTATATACACGACCTTTAAACTTCAGAGAAATACCACTCTATCGCCAGAGATGTCTCATATTAGCGAATACCGCCCTAACCTTAGAGATACGCGCTTCTATTTCATTCCCTACATCTCCACCGCCGCCGCCGCTGATGCAGCTTCCCAGGTACACAAACCGGTCAACAACCTCCATGACTACATTATCTAACATCAGATCTACGTGGTCACAGCAATCCTGCAGAAGCACTTTGCATTTTGAGGCTGCAAAGCGCACTCCGAAGTATTTGGCAGAACGCGAAATAGCGTCCAGCATTACTTGTGCCGATTGAAAGTTGTCAAACAGCAACACATTTTCGTCAGCATAATCAAGAAGCGTAATATCTGTTTTCACGACAGGGACAACAAACCTCTTCATATATGGGCGGATCATTAAGGCCAGCGTGGCGGGAACTACTTCACAGCTGGGTAGTTCGAGAAAGTAAAAATCAATAACAGAGGCCCTAAGATTGTGCTTCAAGGAACGCTGCTATTGGCCGGCAGCCACTATGAGAGTAGTCCACTCATCTTGGCCTTGAACAGACTTTCGATTTGATATTCCTTGAGCCATGTGAACACGTGCTGCTCATGCTCTACGTGGAACAGTAGTAGTCAATAAGTAAACTATCACCGATTGTAAGTACCTTTCTGAGAACAGCACTCGACTTTACTGCACCTTAGCAAACGGTCTTAAAATAAGAAGGTTCGTCAAATCACAAAATTTACCATCACATACAATTAATAAAAGCATCGTTGCTGAAAGTGGCGAGCATTTTACAAATTTCTGTTGGTGCAGGTGATCATGATCAACCTCAAGTTGTCCGCTGGAACAGGCTGTAGCTAAAAGCTCCAGCAATGTCACGCAGAGCTTCTGATCATTGCAACATCGATGTCAAGACCAAAGTTCGTAATGAGGTTGGCAAGTTCTGTATAGATCAACGGATGTCAAAACCCATACGCAATTCAGATCACTATAAGTAATGGTCAAATGTTAAGTGGTTTAGTGATTCGGAGTAGGACTGAAGAGTGTCCATGTTTTTGTTATTCAAACTGCCTCTGTCTGAAGACGGAGTCGAACAGAGCCAAAACTAGTCACACTGATTTTCAAACTAGCATCGTCAACTTATCTGAGGGGTTCCAATGTCGGTCAAATTTGCTACACATTTAATATAAAACTTAACGCAGGAACAGACATAGTGCCGCTTAACACGGAACAAATAGAGTAAATTGAGTGCCTATTCTCAATGAAACCAACTTTACACATGGACACCACTGATTACCTTGCTGGAACGTTCTCAAAAATGTATTCAAATAAGGGTGCTGAGAGGTCCTGGACCGGAAACGGGAAATATGCGTTGAGTCGACGAAATCAAGATTCAAAGTAAGCTGTTTGCTGCTTCGGTGCTGAGTTAATATGTGGCCTTCTCACTAGGTCTTCTTACCCTACCCAGTGTTCAGTAGATGAGGTTGGTGGAACCGAACCTGAGGCAACGAGCTGGATGGTGTCATATTGTGTTAAGATTGTCTATGCTTTGAATAATAACCGCTCAGATAGCCTGCCTGATGGTTACTATGCTCGAGTAATAAAACCGTTCTACACAAGCAACCGTGCATATGCAGCCTATGTGAAAGCCAAATAATTGCTAAACAGCATCAAATTAAAACTGAACATTCTAGAAACTGGACCATTTTGTAGTATCCTTTGAAGCAGACATACTTATGCCACTGTCCGATTGATTTTGTCCAAGGTGTACGAGTGGTCACTCCTTCAGCTGTTGTTTTCTACACCCGGGATAACTTTTAAGAGTATACAAAATTAATCGCAATCAAGAACTTCGGTTTGCAAACGAAATTTCATCAATTGATAAACAGATTGAGAATAGCACAAAGTTAGAAGCAAGTTGTAATACTCTACGTTTCAACCACCTTCGGTGGCCTTCCTCAGGAGTGTTGTAATCGAAATCCTAACTTTGTGCTATCCCCAATCTGTTTATCAATAACACGTTAGGCAAGACGCCCAAACTGTTCGAATTCATTCGTAGTGAATTTGGTGTGGATATTTTACAACAGAAGTTCATCAACTTACTTTATTCTGAGAACTTCCGGACTGATGCTTACGCTGGTCGACTTTAAGCTGGCTACATTTATTTGTCCGAGGATCGATACTCGATCTTCGACTGCAAGTGGTGAAGTTTTTTCCGCTCGATTCCGCTCATGCATGCCCTGTTCAGTTTGATTTTCCCGTTCCCTTCTTGTCCAGTCGCCCTCTTCACCTGTGGACCAGGTTGAAAGTGGCTGTTCAATGTCTACCATGATGTCCACAGTTTGAACCACAGAGTTGTTGTTGCGAAAGAAGAAAATAGTCACCTGCACGTGATCGTGATTTGTGAGTGGGTTACCCGAGTGCACGTAGACCACATCGCCCTCGGCAAATGAACAGTCGAATTTCTAAAAGATCGACAAAATAAACGTAAGTAGAGAAAATGCGATCAGCGAGCTCGGTCAGAATTCAGTATGGGTTTTTGTTAGAGGTTATCAGAAAAGAAACAGTTTTTTATTAAAGTGGTTGTGCGATCAGTGTTACTCATAAGCTACCATAGCTGAATATCTGAGGAGAACTGTTCGGCCTTGCAGAACATGAAGCCAGTAATCAACATACGATCTCCAAAAGAATTCACACCAGTAAAAATGTCGACTGGATAAAGTAATGAGGTTACTGTTTCCTTCGTTCTGAGCGAACCAGTTGAACAGTCCATCCGACCTATATAGTTTTGTTCATATAGGAGGAAAATTCTAAGCTTGAGACCACTAGCTTAGACCTAGCTAACTCATGCAACACTTTGATGAATGTAACGATCTATGTTTTCTGCATGACGTCGCACCCACTCATCAAAACTGCATCAATTAACTTATCTTCAGATGCGTTCAATATTGCAGCATACGTCTGAGGCAATTCAGCTTTGGCTGGGCCTATGGGACAGTCCCATAGGTGTGATAACTTCAAAATTCATTGATCTCCCTGAGGGTAAAATAGGTCCTGTATTGTGGGTCAACAATCATCTTTTACTCTACATATTTGAATGGAGATGTGACACGTAACTAGAGGACTCAGTTCCTAATGTCTTTCTTTCGACGGCTGGCCTTCTGTTCCGACTAAGTCAAAGTGGATCTGTGAAGTTATTTAGTCGTGCGTACTATCTGGTTCGTGCAAGCATTGCCTTGTTATATGTTCGCTTCTACCTAAGGCCAGACAAGGTAAGTAGCGGCTCGTATACGCTGCGCCTTTCAGTTTAGTTCAAACTACTCAGTGACTATTTCTATCCCTTGTCTGTTGACATGCCAAAAGCTACTCAAGAATATTTCACTGAATGAATCAGCTTGTGGTTCCCGATTGGAAATGACTTTATTCATCATGCATTCGTGAACAAGAAGTCGTATGCTTAATTATATACGCTTCCACCGTGACAAGATGCATCCGAAACACTCAAGTGATATTCGTTTTCGGTCGCTACCATCAGGTGAATTGCCCCCACTGTCGGGAGATACTCCACCTAAAACATTCAAGCATACATTCCAAGACTACGTAGTACTCACGTGTTCCTCGTATCGTTTGATGTATACCTGCACAACCTTTCTACCGGTCTCTGATGCCCCTAGGATTCAACATCAAGATCACTCCATGATCCGAACCTAACAGTTTTACAAGCCAAATTTAGCCTATTGGTATCAAGTACCCAGCTGCCGAGGGGCAAATACTGAAAATTGAGCTATTCGTTTGTAAGACTCAAATCCCATCACAAGAGCGACGGAGCATATGTATGCAGCCGGTAATGCCGCGAGTCAGCGTATGCCCAAAACAATTAGTACTATCCCCTACATTCAGTGTCCGTCGAAGATAACACAGCCGCGGGACAGACCGATAGGCCTGCTCAAACCAATACGCCTTTCAGTAGTCATTTGCATTTCTGAGGATGTCTGTTCTGCGTATCTAGAGCAGTGGAACGCCCTGGTCTGACCGAAGTTCACTACGCATGTGGTGTGTGACGTACGTTTGTGTTACGCTCCGAGTCCTGGAGCCTGATAGACACGCAGAAGGCTATCTAACCAAACCGTATATAGATCGGCTATTGCTCCCTCCACAATTATATACCATTCATTTTCTTTCGGAAAGTTGTGCATTTTTAGAAAGGGTATTTCTGCCTCGTTCGTTTAAAAGGGTTCATTTAAGTAAACAGAAAACGTGAGTAGGTTATGGAGGCCAAATAGCAAACTGTTGTGCCGCGGTTCGCACCGGTAGTAACTAAAGGTACTCGCATCGTTCATGTCCGGACAACTAAACTTGCTGTTCATGGCTCTTAACAAGAACAAACTGGACAACATTAATATCGACTGCCCTTATTGTTCCGGCCGAGGTATGCATTGGTGGGTAAGCTGATCTCAGTGACTGCACATGAATGGCATTTAGAATAACCTGAACTGGAGAGATCATCGGTTTTGAGCTAGCAGTTTAGGACGTCAATGCGTCACGGTCACGTGCTAACCACTCGGAAAGAACCTACCACAACCAATCAGAGGTGAGTTGACTGCTTTGCTACCATTGGTCTGACAACTGTCATGCACGCGAAAGCTCTGCTACTCATCCAGCTGGAGAACGCGGGATAATTGACAGCCGCTGTTGTAACGCGGCGTGCTATGGACGCCATTTTGGTTTCCGTTTGTGTAAGTTGTGTGCATGTTTTACTGGGTCTTTGGCTCACGCTTGTTTCTGTTATCTCCTACTTCTGAGGAACGCTGTCCCGCGGCGTCTTCACGTTGCACAAAGTGGGTTTACGAGTGTAACGAGTACACGAGGTGGGAACGTCCGGCTTGCCCGTTACACTGTCTCACTCTCCCAACCAACTGCTTTACATAGTGCCACCTACAAATGCGCTTGTATTCCGAAATAAAACAAAACTGCAATTGTATTCACAGGTCCGTTTCTGCCGTATTCAAGCTACCATTGAGCCCGAGCTAGTTTACTTACTGTTTATCGGACCTGTTCAATTACAACAGAGATGCTAACGGTCGAAGTAGCATCGATGTACACTTCTGTGTTTTATCCAGCTTGATAGGTAAATTGCAAACTAGGCAACAACCTCAGTGGAATATAACGACCAGACCGGACGAACAAATAAACACCAAAACTATCACTCATCCATGTTCCCAACAGTTTCGGCTGATAGACGAGCAACAGAACAACGAGGACCTCGCTCAGTAGTAGTGGTTTTACAAATTATTGAGAACTGTTGAGTGATACTACATGAGCCTTTCCATGTACACTAAAATTGTCAATTAAAATCGTGAAGCATCAGCTTAACCATTTCCGTAGGTAGGTTTTGGCTACATGTTCACATACACGCAGTGATGAGAAAATTCGATAAAATCGATCGTTGTGTTTCACCACTGTTTCAATGGTGCGTTCATGTGTCTGTCCATAAAAAAAACGACATTATGAGCGATGCCTGGTCCAAATAAATGAATTACGAACGTCACTGTGCGAGTTGGATAAACCAACGGGTCACTGACTAGTCAGTTTATTGAAACAGAACAAGAGAAATTTATGTGAAACCAGTTTGAGCAAGACAACAGAAAGCCTGTAGAAAGGATACGCGACCAACGATACCACAAATGAAAGAATATCAGTGAACTGAAAGTCAGTTGGAGCAGCGCGGTTAAGATGGTTTAGTCAAATCTGGGCAGAAAGTCATGGGCCCCGTGGAGACTGGCCTGATGGCACAAGGTCAGATAAAGTGTAAACAATTCCCCACGGGTCAAACTCTAACTGGTCATTAGAAGGCAGTTCAGCAGCTGGGTAAAAGACGGACGTTTTAGGCTATTGTTGGCCCGGTAGCCGGTTTATTCACATAGTGATCACCTGCGTATCCCAGTCAGACTGTTCCCCCTGGGTTTCGTATGCACCTTTTCCCAGTTGATTGGCCTGCTTTTAATTTCGATCTCTGTGACCAGGGACAGCTCGTACTGCTCAGACGACAACGACCAAACGTAAAAAGCGTCATAGTTCACAATCCCAAGGCAGTGTACTTCTACGTATATGCACTCCCTTCTCTGTACCTGTCACCGGTTTTTGTTCTATGTCAATTAGCATGCCGGACGCAATGAATTTGTGTTGAATACTGTAGACGAATGATGATCGTTCATATAATGCCGGGTGAGAAATTGACTGAAAAAATGAAACATAGTCATTAAAAGTCACATCAACAATGGGTGTTCAGACGGTACTAGCAACAAAAACTGATTTATTCGCTCTGAGTGAGATGGTATCCTATCAATGCATATAGACAGCGACGTAACTAATCTAAGCGACAGCTAGGTGCACACCGGTCAGTGAGGGCTGAAAGCTAGTCATAACCTTGGAGATTCTGTCAGTGGAGAGGGTGTCCCACACTGGGGTCAACTGATCACCTTCAAAGACGGAAACCTGTTGGATAGTAGTTTGGGTGGAATAGTGAAAATTGACAAATTTGGTTATTTTTCCGTTGGTAGTTTTGGGTGCACACAAACTAACCTCGCAGACAAGTGTTTTTTTCCACCGGTAAACGACAAAACAAACAATAACCTCAAATCAGGACTAGCGTTTGAATCTTGTTCTGAAACGACGCAAGCACAAGTTGGTCGTTCAGAGGCTGACTATTTAAAACGAAGTACACCATAATTTGCCAGTATGTATTTTGTGAAAACCTTGTATTCAAAGTACACTTAAGTGGTAGAGAAAAATATACAGTGGTATTTGTAGATAGTGAAACGCCTGTTATATATCATTGGTTATACTCCAACCCCCAAGATCAACCTCGTCTTTGTGGAGTGTGGTCAGGTATGGATGGTATGTATGAGATTCGAATCAACGACTGCCATGTAACTAGTCACACTCATATAGATTAGATCATCAGTCCTTTGAGTATGTTTTATGACAGGCTGGTTTTGCGTGCGACTTGACTGCAATCCGCTGGCTTAACTGAGTTCAGCACACCCTATCACAAACGACGTTTGTAACGCAGATAGTCTGCTGTGGAAAGGTACTTGGCCCAAAAGACGAAAATTATCTGTCCGAATCTCCTTCCGAATAGGTCCGTACCCTGTGCGAGTCCAAACGTGGAATTGATAGAGAAGCGGTGGTCCGACAGTCTGTGTGAAAGAATATATATAGCATAGACACGAATTGCTTAATTAAGTCAGGTCTTACATTATCTTCTACCCCTAAGCTCCTGACTACTCATTATAATAGTTTGACTACGGAGTAATTGAAAGCCACTATTTCTGGGCGATTTTTTTGCCAGTTATGAGACAGACGATCTAAAATTGATTACCACACTAAGTTGATGTTTCCAAAACAAGGGGAACTTTGCTGGCGCTCAAAGTGGTATAGCAAAACAGTGCGCAATAATAGTATGGCTATCACTGAGTGAGAAATGCTAACGTGTCCAACGAATGCAAACAGATTGGCTACTAATTAAAGTGAATATCACCGACGACCGCTAATCAACAACATCTATATTAAATGTACACCCTATTTTGACCAGATTAGATGTCGATGGAAATCTGCCACGGTTACACTTGAAAAGCTATGCAGTCCAAACATGTGATCTTTCTCACTTGTACATTTTCTATTCTAATATTGTTGCATGACAGTCGAATGAACTCTTTTGTTAACCATAGACATTCGGATAACTCAGATTGCACAATGTGCCACGTAGTAGCCCGGTTATATTGGCCCATGGAGGTTTCCATAACAATCATATTAGATAGTTAGCAGACCTAACATGATGAATATTATCAGCCTGGACTCGTTAGAAGTGACATTGTCTGCCTACTCTAGCAATTGCGTTCAGTCATGACCACATACTGTTGTATCTCACTATATCTGTGTGACGCTGCAAACGAGATACGTTCACGTTTTGATACAGAACAACCACTCGATGCTCCCATAACGTGCTGTTGTCGTCTATACTGGTCACCTTAGAAATATCGCAGGTTGCACATTTCCCAGTAATAGCATGCGATGACAAGTCGAAAATGGGGTGAATGGTTAATGGTATTACAGAAATGCAAGTGTTCTTCAAAGTGCTAGGCTAACGCGTAACGCTCCCCGTTCAACTCTTCTATCAGTGAAGAAGTCGACACCTATCGCACATGCACTACTCATAGGAAGCAAAATGCCGAGTAATAAGGTTAGTCAGCGGTGATTTGAAACCACCGTTGCAGAAATTTGGATTATGAACTGGTCATTGACGAGGATAGCTGATACAGTGCTTGGATACCAACTTTTCCAACTGAAACGTTCCACAGAGAGGGCTTTCTCATGATGATCTACTCACGAGTAGGCTTCAAGTTAAAGGTTCCAGCTTGTCGACTGTACCCTGCTAGTAATACCGATCAGATTGATTGAGTGCCTTGTTGGGTTCGAGGCATGTTGTGACGTTTAATTCACACTTCAGTTCGAAAAAGCTACTGAAACTGTAGTAAATCTCTATCAAAAATCCTACGGCAGTCTTAGTTTAACTTAAGGGCTGTTATATAAGTTGTTACTTCGCATGAAGTAAATTATTGCACCCAGTTTTAATCGATGTCTCAAAATTCACGCGTTGGCGTCGCAAAAGTAAATGAGTAGCCTGTAATACAAACAATATTCCTCTATTTAGACACCATCTCAACAATGAAGCATTATTCCTGAATGTATCCTGGAGGCATCAGTTCCCGCTGCCTGCAGGCGAATACTAGATACATACACACATGATACCATTCCCAGTCTCCATACATTATACTAACTCTGACTTCTATTATCAGTACCGTTAAGTAACTGTCCATCAAAATGTGCTTTTTTTGTGCCTTGGTGCCCCTGCCACACCACTCCTTATTATATTTCAGGCTGCTGTGATCTGTGCTAGTTCTGCGAAGGAAAGGCCTTGTGTATTTCCTCTCTATACTCCGTTATTCTCGCCGGACACGGGAGTCACGTGTGCATATCTCTTGCAAACAACCCTACAATTTTATTGAAACTATTCACGTCCGGTAGTGCCGGTCTGCTCACGTACCCCACGGAACATTATGGCCACTGTGCTTTCCGATGAGAGTAAAATAGTGTGGTGTAACACATAAGCCGTCTTGAACTTTGCGAAATTTAAGGTCGGTGAGTCCGAATGTTTTCCTAATCTAAAATTTGTATTCAATAGATTCGGCTTCAGAATATATTTTGGACCCAAAATTTATGAACACCCATATTTATAATAAAGACTTCTGTAGATGGTTTATTTTTCAATCAGTCCACTGTGTGTAGAGCATTCTACGTGCCATGAGTTGACCTTGTTCAAAATGTGGTTCATTTGAGTTAACTCCTAGTCGTTTATGTTCAGTGGAAAGCTAGTCTTGTTTAACATGAAATTATATTTCATAGACTACGTGAACAACCGTCAGACGGAAAAGAAAAAGCCCTATGGTTTATGGTATTTTAACATTACAGTTATAACCTCTACAGCTTTACAAGATGCTGTGTTCCGTTTGTCATGATTTTGGTTGTTCCAGTCAATACAAATAATCTTCAAATTGAAAATTTGACTGCGTTGGCTGTTATGACTTATTTAGCGATGCATCTAATTCCATGAACGATTACTCCTAAATTTAGTTACATCACAAGATATCCACTACGTTGTCACGTGTTGTAGAGTCACACAGGTAAGACACCTAATGATACAGTCAGACTGCTGGATCATAGAAAGCAAGGTCTGAATTCACTAAGACATGATTGGTAGTCAACACGTTTGCATTAGGCCAAAGTCAAAAGACTCACCGGTTTCGCCATTCATCAATCTTTATGCTATAAACTGAGTTTTCGTGTATGCAGTTCTTCTTTTATTCTATCCTTACACCATACAGATTAATCATTGGGCTATGTCTAATTCGTATCTCGCCATCACCGACTCACTTATCCCTTAATTGCTCAGGACGGATCCAGGAGATCCAGAACGGTTCATAACAGTACACTAACAGACCATTAGTTCGTGATAGTTTTGTATTTCCAAGTGTTCTCTAGTGATTTATGGCCTCTCTTTCGCGAAGTGGTTATGCTGTACTTTTTTGTGTGAGAAAAAGTCGTGGATCTTATGCACCTATGGCATGTTACAGCAAACATTTTTGATTAGGTGTTAGTAAGGTTTAACAATATTTGAAAATCAAGTTGGCCACCGTTTCAAATCTTTCCAACTGCGCTTCTTTTGTAGGTGCGCAGGCCTTTGAATCTCATGTTGTTTGACTTATGTACATTAAGATGTATGTCTTCGGTCTAGCCCTCGCACTTGCCGACTAACCCAAACGGATGACGTGGCCCTTCAATTAGTTCCTGAATTTCATCTTCAGATATATAGCATAGCCATCGTCTAATATTCATTCCATATAAGAAAATTAGCATAGCTGTATCGATATTGTTCAACAAGCAGACCACACAATTTCACATGACATTCTTAGATTTTTTTCCCGAAGTGGCATAAAACTACATTTTCGCCCCGACTCCTGTAGTACTGCACTGGTTAATGCCGATTTGGTAGAGTACAGCCATACGATTGGAATAGTTCGGGCAATAGTCAAATAGACCTTTAGTACTAGTCAATGATTCCGTTTTTACAAAATAATTTGAATTTATAAATAGTTTTGGAATGCCTGCAAGCTGTTTGTTTTACCGTGACAAACATGATTGTGGTTCAATAAACCTATGTTGTTGTTCAAAATATGTATATGCCCTTATTTTAATATTTCGATCTAATCTTGGAACAGTGAAAGTTTTGGAGTCACTCTGTTCCCTTCAGAATGCTATTTCAGACACAGTTACATCATTTTGCGTTCTGTTCATTTGTGTAATAAGGTTGGCTTGATACACGGTTGGCGGTATCCGATTCGGATTAGCCTGTCACAGTGACCGAAGCCAAAGGACGCCTGCGCTTATATATCACTGCAACTGGCTTGCGCTGCACCAATTGCAGTTCCACCAACACACCAC
>QNGE01000728.1:27306-43491 GCA_008508345.1 Paragonimus westermani | reverse complement strand
TATTCTACTTCTGTTAATGACTGCATCGGCCAACATCGTGGTCATTGACAATTAATCCGCTCTTCTTTTCAGAAACTTGAGTGTCTGTGGTCTTCTACCCATTCTTTTCTCCGGCTTGATACACACACACAGAGAGAGAGAGAGAGAGCTGAGATGTCTACGAACAAAGAACCTGTAAATGGAAGAGCTTCAGAGTAAACACTCACAAGATAAAGTACAAATGAACCTGTACCCAAAACAGCCAGTAAGTCATTATCATAACTTGTGTAAATTGGTATCAAAATAACACCCGTGTGTACTGTGTTACAGTGCCTTTCCTTTGAACTAATTATGTCACTAGTTCTCGATGGACCGCGTAAATCTTCAGATGCTGTTGGTGGTGGATTTTTTCTGAGGAGTAACAGCAGTGAACAAAAATTATTCCATGAATCTTCTGAGTTATGAAACCCACGATAGCCACGCGTGCCCAATTACTTCGACATAGGTTAGTCAGGTGTGAGAAACAAATTAATTGTAAGTTGGTCGAATTGATCGACACGTATTCCACAACTAGCCCAAGTTGTTGGTAGCCTTCCCAACTGAACGAAGAAAACCAACACTGAGAGGAAAGCCGGAGAAAGTAGACCCCAATGAAAAAAGAAATTTTCGAAAAACCTGCAGTACGGATAAATAAAGACAAACACAGGCCCAAAAGAATGTAAGCAGTGAAAATAATTTGCGTATTCAAGTGAACCGGTAACTCGTAGGTGCACAACAACATTAACTATCGTTAAATTAGGACCAGTAGTTTTGATCGGCTGTGTCTCAGTGTAATGAACGTTCAACTCAATCTGTTTCACTGTTACGTTCAGCTCGCTCGTGCGTCACCATCCGGAGCTCAGTACCTGAGTTTATTGTCCGTAGTCCATGAAAATCAGTGTGCCTGTTGAAACGGTGCGTTGTAGAGATACAAAACGAGTTACAACACTACGTTTTCTGTCCTATCCAGGAAGGATGCTCAAACTAGGGCAACTGTCAATGTGTTACTTGTGTATCAAAGTACGCGGTGACCTCTATTAACCATAACATCTTTTAGGAAAACCACTTGTACCTAGTAAACCTAACAAATTCAAGGGTTATCTGCTAAAGCCACATCATATGGACCTTGTCCCTCGCGCCGAGCACTCTTAATGTCCGGGTGTGCTGAATATGGAGCATTTTACCAGAGTCTATCGTAACTACTTCATGGGCAAGTGAGTTCAAGCACAGAATTGGCGTACACATTCGAGACGCTATACCGGGTATTCAGGTAACTTGACTTTCAAAATCGTTGCGTTAGAATGAAGAAACTCTTGCCCTCTCATTGGTGGTGCTTACCAGCTGTTGTCTGCTGCATGTTGCACTGCGATTGTTGTATGTTCGTTAGACAGTGATTGGGTTTCTTTTCGGCCCATCATCCGCTGACGTTTTCTTTCAAAATATTTCTATTGCTGACCGACCAAATCCAAAACCATCCTCCAAATTTTTTCTCTCAGTGTAAGTCATCCAACACAGATTCAGATGTACATCAGCTTTCTCAGCTTCTTCTAATCTGTAAACTCCTTCAGAATCCTCAATCTGATTTCAAATAACTTGAGAAGTAATTTCCGATTCAGTGAGAAGTTATCTGAGGTTTCGTTGAAGCGTTTCCTCATTAAATTTTTCAAATCAGTGCAGTTCATCCGGATAGTATACCGTAGTGCTAGTTAAGGGTTCACATGGGAACCAGGTTGTGACGGACACGTTTAAGCAGTATATCTGTGCTTTCTTCTACGAGGATAGGCTTACTGACACATTCGTGTAACCTGACCACTGCTGCTCATGGCTATGTATACACAATTTCAGCAAAAGCGTTCCGGGATAATTCGCATTGCTCAACCGACTCCGTGTGGCCATGAAAAGCGTGTGATTCTCGTTCTCTACCGACAGCATTATCACGTGCGTGAGTTTGCTTTGAACTATTGACGCCTGACTGATTATCATTACTAACGATGTAGTTGTTGTCTTCAAAATCGTAGATTCCAATTGGCGGAGCAAGTAGATATTATATCTGGTCACAAAGTGAGGTTGTCTCTTCATACGAGCAAAGGTTTCGTCAAAGTTAGAACAGTGACATTTTAAGGCTGGAAGCAGAGGTCATCCTCAATGCCGTACGACCTAAACCTCGACTATTCAGTATCTGCACACTCCCCCACTAATTGTGCTGCTCTTCATTTTATAGTAAATTTTCCTGATCCGCTGGTTAAAGCTGAAGTAGATTTCACGAACCCACGAGTTCAGTTCGCGTTCAGGACGATATTTATATAGAAAAAAACCTTGGGCGTAATGAGGCCAGCAGGCGTTTAGCAGCTCCGATCAGTTGGTTCAATAACGCATCCATTGTTCGTTGAACTGAACGTACGTGAAGCAAAGACTTCATTACAGCCGATCACCTACACACCCAACACGAATAACTACTGCCTCCCATAATCAACCAACGACGGACTGGAAAATCTGAATATAACTAACTTCGGAAACAAACAACAGCATTATTATATATGTCATAACAGTTTATGAAAATACTATATTAGTCCATTCAACCGTCCTGAAAAACAGCCTATAACAACAGAAACTTACGTGTGCATCTAAACTAATTTAAAAACGCTTGTTTTTGATGGTGAGGATCGGAAACCTAGTCGTTGAAATTCACTGAATGTCACATTTCATGATTCTGTTTTTCAGTTAGCACTCACCACTCTGATAAAAAACAGTTACCTATACGAATGGATGTCAAACAGGAAGATCAGACGGACGGTCTTTGGTGATCGTCATAATGTGTTAAAAGTTTTGTGAATACTGTGACGCAATGCACTGGCTCTTAGTGAAGTATCTACTGACAATAATGCCAGATTAAAATTTCAGTCTATTGTATGTATATTACAGGCACTGAAAGCTTTCCAAAAAACACCATTTATGCTGTCATCAGTAATCTTATGGACTGGTATCAGCTTGAGCCTGACATTTCTTCTCTACTTGTCCTGCAAAATGACTGCTTCCAGCTAGTCGACTGATCGAAAGTAAACACATCTTCATTACACAAGTCCCGCTGTGTTGAAGTCTTATTTTCGTGTCTTACAAGGAGGAAAAACGGCAACTTGCAAGGATTATCAGCAAACTTCGGAGCGCAAACAGTGTCCTTACTAGCCTCCACACTATGAAGTAATTAGATATCACATTGAGCCATATTTTAGTTTTTTTTATTCATGAACACAGTAGTCATTCAAATTTCCAATGCTGTGAAACCGTTACCACAGTAAGAAATTACCAGATCCCTGTAACTTCGTTAAGCAATCAACACCACATCAGACTTAATACTTGAGTACCATCATGAAAAATGAGCAAGCTATTTTTGCGCAGTTCAGCTCCAGATTGAAAACGTGGCTGTCGAAACTAGCGAACTACCTCGAGAAAACGGGATCATCCTTGGGGCAAAATACCAACGAATAGAAAATTCACCAAGGTGAGCAATTTTAATCTTTTCTAAATTCTTGACAGTCTCTAACCGTGGTCGCCTAGTTATTAATCCACTGTCATCGTTTTTACTTCTTGTTTACGCTATGTTTAATCTGTTTTAGCTACCCAAAGACACGTGGAACAAAAACATGTGCACTGTGTGCGCTTCGCATCGTGGGCTGATTGACCGAAGCGTGTAGGCCGAGCATGACACGTTGGTTGAAACACGCATACCGGTATGTGCTCAAGCCCAACAGTTCTATCTGAATCCGCACAATTATGGTAACAACGTAAGAACCAAGGTTATGCAAGCCAGGATGGAGACAAAACCCAACGTAAGTGATGAAGTGATTGCCTACTTGATAGTTAATGGCTAAGAACGACGGTTAGAAGCTAAACATAACTGGACTAGACAGAAAATTCGATACTCATGTCATAACTTAGGTTAAGTGCAACGCCGATAAATGAAATTCAATTCGTTTGTGCATACACGTTCACCCTCGTGCTAAGTGCACGTTTGACAAACGATGGAATCGTCAGGCTGTTAAAAATTTCGAATGCAAGAGACAAGCTTTGTAGAGCTCTCCCTCTGTGAATTCTCTTCGTTTTGGAATCAGCAATTGCTTCCAGTTAGCTTCAGTGGTGCCTGGGAGAACTCAGTTTGAAAAATCTCCCAGCATTAACATTGCCTAGCATCGATTCATCCATCCAAATCAGCTAAAAATGTCTAGGTTCTGGTGGTAAGTCGGAATCAACGCTCAGAACACTTCGGTTTTGCACTAATGATGAGAATCTGCACATCGATATAAAGGCTGTTGATTAGAAAGTCAGTTATAAAACACTGTCTCTGAACACATAAACAAAGTGTGGGTATATTGAAAAATTTAACTGTTGTGCAAACAAAAATCTTTCATTTGTTCAGTGTAGTGACCATGCATGGAACGGAGTGTAAATTCTTTCGGCGTTATTATGTTGGACAAATCAGGCTATGGTTAGAAATCTGAGTATTCGAACATTGAAGAAAACTCCCAAACATTCTCGAAAACAGGTTGATTATCAAGTGACGGTCATATATCCCGAAGGCACTGATTACCCACTGGACGCAGATAATGAGGTTGGCTTTAACATTGTCTAGGTGATTTACCAATGGTACATACCCATAGGGGAATGGTTATCTGCATGCGTCAACATAAATAATTTGTATTACTGATGAGTAGTATGGCAGATTTACGATTTTAGATGGGACCGAACTGTGAAGTCAGGGCTTCGGTTGGATTCGAACCAGCGACAGAAACAGCATGCTTCAACGCGGCAAGCGCTCTACCAGCTGAGCTACGAAGCCACCCCAGGAGCTCGGAAATTTCACATTTGAACTCTGTTACCCACCCGTCCCACTGCCTCATATGGAATCCACGAAATGATTCAGGGGATCGACTGCCCCGGCAGGATTTCTCAAACAGTTCACGCTGGAATCCACCAACGCCACTGTTGAGCATAGAAATTGTATTACTAAATAAATAAATACTGAATACTAAATAAATAATCTGGTCAGATATGCTGGTGCATAGGTTTTGAATAAAGCGAACTCACTTTAGCTAGACAGATTGAGTAGTTTAGTAAACCAAGCATTCTCCACACGGGTCAGATGTCCCAATTTCGCAGGAATTGATCGCGTGATGGGACCATTCGAGTTTTTGTATCGAATTCATTCGTTTCACGTGAGATTTGCCCAGCAGCAGCTTACGGGTAGTATCAACCGTGTCTCAAATCTTGAAAACTGCATATACGCTAACTTATTGTCTGCTACGAATATTCAGAGTTGTAGCTCATTCAAGTGATATGAAGACAGCTTTGAGTTAGAACGCTGATGTCAGCAATCTACCTTAGCGTCGATCCTAATAAAACATTGTTTTGAAAAGGAGCATTACACTCGAAATTCACCCTCTTTGTTAGTGTACATCTCTGTCACCAGTGGGAGTTGAAATCCGCATAGGATTTCCTGAAGCAACTGTGTTGACCACTGCGCCCTTGGTCACACATTGGGCAAGACCGGATTATCATATTCGAACGTTCAGCCGGATTCGGTCGTGAAGTGCTCAAACTGTCCATTCCTCTCGAGGAAAGACATAATAACTCTCATGTTAACTAACGTTCGACTACTCTGAGTGACTTTCAACAAGAACGCTTTGATAAAATAACGGTGTATTAAAACAGAAGCTAAACGTTTGTTCTCTTTCCAAATTATTTGGTAAAATAACCCGGCCATACCGTCCGGTAATATACATCATTCTGGACTTCCAAAAATCTGCACACTTACCTTGGGTTCCAAATGACCGACCATGGAGAGAAGAGGTTGGTGTTCTTCGACTTCCACTCTGCATACTTGACCTTTCTGGGCGCGCATTTGAATTGGTAAGTGAATATGAAGTAGAGGTGCTGACCGACCACGTAAGACACGCAAACGTTGACGGACGACGTCATTAAGCAAAAGGCTGTATCCATGCGTGACCGGTGCATCGTTTATCATGTCCATGGGTACCGAGGACTGATGTAAAACGAAGGCAGAATCGAGTGAAATAATGTGACAAAGAAGTAACAAAATAATTAGTTTATTGTTCATTTCCGATTGTTTCAAAGGCGTGATGTGATACTGGATTCTTATGTGGAACTATGACAATCAGGACAGATTAGATTCTTGTCATCATGTTACGGACTAGCGCGCATATCTCTGAACTGACTGGTGACATAATACTGCCTGTGGTATCACAACACTGCTCCTTGCTGACAGCCAATCAGAAGTAACTGGGTGGTTGACCAATCCGAATTCAGTTTGTGTCCGAAACTCAACCAATGGGATCTCAGATACCACTGTTCGCGAACCAAATCCCTGTTGATAGTACTTTTCACATGTACTGTGATGTCGAGATATTCAAAGGCTAGGCAACCAACGGCTGTTTTTACAGGACGCTTTCATCGTGGTTCAGCGGAATGGCGGCAGGTGAAAATCACTTATGTTGGGAAAATCGAAGTAACTTAAAGCTAACCGAGTTCAATTCAATTTCTTCCAAGAGTGAGTGTCATTCTTAATGGATAACCTGCTGGTGTTTATTTCGAGTTCTAGTGTTCCTTCAGTTTCATGGTTGATAAGCTGGTTAACTCGGGATTACCAAGAGTCAGTTAACGGGAAGGATTAACGAACGCCTGCCGAAAGGACCTTGCAACGGTTCAAACAGGACAAAAACGAACTTACTTTACGGATGATAGTAAGTGAAACCAGGGTAGGATAGGGTTAGGGAAAGATTCCAAACAGAGTGGTAATTACCCCCTTGAAATATGACTCACTTTTTGCATGAGGCATCTAGACGCCTACGTAACTCAAGAAAACGGCGGTATCTTTAAGAAAAGAGACTAAATCATAATCAGGTGTTTAATATTTCCGGTTAGCGACATACACTGACTTTCAAGCTTTCTAACTCACGTGGCAGTAGATTATTCAGCTAGAACGAATGTAGACCGGTCTTTTAACCGTTGGTTCTATCAACCAAACTCTGTTGAACATGACTGATGCGATGAACGTGACGTTTTGCACAGGGAAGCTACGGATTTGGCCGTTAAAATGAATCCGTTAATTAATTCGTTAATAAATGCACGTTAGTTAAGTCAAAAACTACAACATTCTGCTTTGTCGGACATTTGGATCTTCTTGCATGGGATGTTGGTAGAGGAGTTTTCCTCAGTTTTCCCTCACTAGACCTAGGCTGTTCTCAACTGAACAATGTATCCGGAACATGTTTCCTACGATTGCTTCATCCGAAAACGGGCTTCAGGGATCATTTCGAAGATTCACCTTAGATGAAAACACAAGTTGAGCAGCATAGCGAAATCTTAAATTTCAGGTGGAAACATTGAATAATGGCGAATGATGAAGTACGGGCGCATGCGTTCGAGAACAGAGCATACCAAGACATGTCATGGCAACAGCAATTGAAATATTTG
The DNA here is from genome assembly GCA_008508345.1 of Paragonimus westermani. Lineage (NCBI taxonomy): Eukaryota > Metazoa > Platyhelminthes > Trematoda > Plagiorchiida > Troglotrematidae > Paragonimus > Paragonimus westermani. The sequence continues at coordinate 35,985 of QNGE01000728.1, read as the reverse complement.
GCTCTGTGGAAAAAGCAAACAACTCATTCATGCATGTTTTTGTCTTACTGTCATGTTCAGCAATCATTTGTAGATTCTTTGTTTGTCACAGGAGGGATGATATTTGCACACGCATTCCTGTCTCTGAGTTGGTCGGGAAAAAAGTTTGTTGAGTGGTTTATTGACATTAGGAAAAAGTGGATGAAACCAGATAAAAAGTAAATCCGTTGAAGTTTCTGGTTGCAATCATTTCAGCAGCAAACAGTGAAATACATCGAAACAACATTTAGTCAGACATGAGCAGTTAACAGCCTATGGGACTGGATTAGAACGGTAGTTAGGAAGATTGTGGTACAGATTGCCTTTCATACATGTGCCGCCCGAGTACTGTTTCAAAACTCTAAACCGATTCGGTCGTGGCCACAGAGTTGTTCAGTGTCCCAGTGTGAACAGAACTTAGGTGTGAAGCAGTTCTGTCCGCAAAGTAGCCTGTCAAGTTTATCACCCAGTTTCAACGTATGGCCCGTAGAGGTTCATTCTTGTTCAGTGGCATGAAATATGAAATCTAGTGTAAGTCAGAATTAAGCGCTTTTAAATTGCTTGAAGTTCGTTGAGAATTTTTTGAAATTTTGTCAGTCCTTCTCTGAAGGGTATTTTTCTGAGCCACAGAATTTTTCTAGTGGTCGGTCTCTGACCGAATTTAACAAACTTAAAATCGTTTTATGATAAGGAGGACAGGCCTATATGCCTTTTCTCACGTGGATTTTGGAGGTGAACATGTTGAGAAAGACCTCAGGATGAAAAGTTGAACATATTCTTCCCAAGAGATCATTTACAGCTTTAAACGAGTAAAACATGCGGTAGATGGTTCTGCTAACTCCGTGGTGCAACTTTTCAACACAACAGAGGGTATCAAGTCTAGACCAGGTGATCTGTGAGTTAGTGGGCTCTCCAACTTGAATGTGGTTAGTAGCACTAAAACTTGAGACAATTCAGTGAAGCCGCCGCCCATGCGCTCTCTTTGCCCGGAGTGTTGGCCACCTTTGCATCTGTAGTAGTAAATCCCCCGACAGTTTGCAGGTGCGAAATACCAACCTTTCTTCTTGTGTGCGTTGCGACTTCGTTGTAGAAAAGCTTGGGACTCATCTTCAGCTTTTGAGCAATACGGCGTTGATGGTGAAATCGACCCTCCCCCACACCACTGATGGTATGAGTGCGCCACATGCTATACTCAGAAAACGCTGGTTCAGTTTGTTCTATGTAGTACTGACTGAACGTTTCGATGTAATCAGACGTTCAGTTCAACTTCGTAGGCGTCTGGGCTTTCTACTAAGTCGAAGACACTTTACTGGAACATGACTGCAAACGACACCGAGGATTTATTTGAGAACGGACTGTCACTAATCATCTAGATTGAGTGTGCTAAAGGAGCAAGGCCACACAGTTTCACCGATCAGTCTTCATTCGTGTGAAATTTGTCTTGTGGTGGGCCCATAGACTAGTGTTTTAGAGAATATATTGTCTAGTTTCGTGTAGGTAGATGAATTCAATTATTCTACAACCACTACAGTCAAATGAAGCTGTGACATTTAGACTGCTTATGGTGTCAACCTCGTTGGTAAGAATATAGTCAAGACAAGACGGTGCTTAACCCACCCGCCATGTCGTATAATCCTGGATATGATGGAAAAATTGAGTTCCCATTGCTACCTCGAAGAAATCACCAACAGAGTATCACGTTGAGTTGTTGGCTAGATGGTTCATGAAGTCTAGCTCGAGGTGGTTGAAATACCCCCCATTCTCACCGTTTGAGCGCAACCTAACGACAGCATTCTATACACAGCGTTGTACAAGACCGCTCGAGTGGTGTTTTTTGAAGGATTTTAACTACTTACCAGGCTGATTCTGGAAGGTTCAGCAGTCTCTGTCAAGAACAATTGAGGTATTTAGATGCAATCCCAAAAAGAGAGCTAAACCATCACGTATACTGATTTCTAATAAATGAGAAACAATGTCACGCTGGAGATAGAAAACTTGCCAACTTGAACTTCCTTTTTACACCAGGTCTCTGTGATTGATGGGTTCCATCCGGAACAGAAGTTACGAAGCTCATCCAGTTTACTAGAAATTAAAGCCACGTAGTTGTAAAAACAGTACCAGGAGGTGATTTCACTGTCCAAAGTGTGCACAGCAAATGAATCTACTCGAAGTGTTTCATCTAGTGAGAAGGGCTGAGTCGGTGTGTTCTAATGTATTTTGGGACCACCATCTCTTAGTAGAATGATGGCCAGTCGGGATTTTTCTGAATCCCTGGATTAGAATGGTATCCGAATGGTGGTCACTTGGCGCAATGTTAGGAGCAACAGCACTGGATTTTGTGGTAGTATGTAATTGTCTCCAATCAGATATAGTGTTCTTGATCTGTTAGAATGGCACGTGATCCCAACAGGCAAGTGTACGCAGGCTGTTGGCTAAGCTACATACCCCTGTTTCATCATTCCTTTTGTTCAGAAGGTTCATCAAAGAAGTTGATGTGTACTTACCGAAACTAAAGACAATGGGCGGAGACAGAAAGCCGCTAGCCGAGAAAGTATGAAAATCGTTTGGACATTGGTTTTGATAGTTTGCGACTGATACCACCCGAACTGATTCCAGATGCTTAGCAAGTATGCAAAATCCGTCAAGTCTAAGGATGGCACTGACCTATCATGATAAAGGTCAGTTTGCTCCCTTGGTTTTTACTTCGTGGTACTAAAGTGTATTTGTAACGTGTTACGTCAAACGACTGAATATTACAAGAACTCAACTGTCTAATGCGAAAATAAAGACCATATAGTGTAATGTCATATTTCGTGGGAGAGTACAAAGTACATTTCATACACTTTGAATGTAATAAGTCTGACTGAATGATGTGTCGTGGTTCGAGCTGCTCATACTATTTGCGTTAGAAACAGAGGAAACGAGTCCATCCTGGCCAAATTTAACTAATCCTCTCATTGGACAAATTGACCAGCCGTTCGATTAGATGGTTTCGATTTCACCGAAAAAGTTCGTTACAGAGATATGGTCGAAATATTAGTGCTGTCTTATGGCCCTCATTATAGATGGTGTACACAAAAGTAGCCGAACAACCGGCCAGTACAAGTCACACCAGCAAACTTAATTACCGAGTGTCTACGTACCGTTCTGAAATTATGAAGTTGGTCCCGTGTATGTCCCACTGAAGGAGCTATTCTGTTCTAGCCAACTTGGACTAAATATTCCATTGCACAAATTGCTCCACTGTTCAACTGCGGCTAACATTTCAATCGAAGAAATAGGCTTTAACTTAATCGGACATCAACTGATTCAGATCAACAATTGTAGTGAGGATAGACGGTTGCACCATACTACTCACACCACTATTCAGTAGCAGCATGGATCGAGATGATCGCGGATCGAGATAATCGCGTGATAAATACGACAGAGATACGGGATGGATCGTTGGAGGACAGAATGACATATAATGGCTTTCGCTACACGATGGAACTGATACATGGTGTCTAGAGCGACTGGAGTCTCCTCAGAAGAGTATGGTGTGCAAATGAGTGTTTCCGTTTCTAGTCGTGCTCAGACGCTTAAGTAGTGTGTTGGTTTCTCCAATAAAGTAACCTTTGTGTCATCCGCCTTCTGGGTTCACAACACAATGACACACCACGGAGACAGTGAGATATTTTTATACTCCTGTATCACCTAGGCTATTAATTGATTCAAACAGGGGACACTACAGGCGGACTGATTGAGGAAGATGTGACAAAAAAACCCTGTCTTTTCATGAGAGAGTGCATTCAAAGGTTTCCTAACAGATTCCGGTGAACGAAAGCTGACCGTATACCACCATGTTGTGGTTTTACCCGTCAACACATGTCTATAAGTTCTCCATGAGTCACACGTTTGAGCTCTACGGTCACCGTACGTTCCAGCCAACTTATCGTGGTGCGTGGGTTGACACACGTCTTGCCAACTTGGTGTGTCAACCGGCAACCTAGTGTGAACGGGCCAGTTCCACTTTAATTGATTAGGTTGACATTGTGGCGCGCATAGCATTCGATACTAAATAAAGAGGGACTGTGAGAGACATTTCCTTTTAGGCCAGGTCAGTCTGACTCATATCTGAAACAGCCATTTTGCGGCTAGTCATTCAGTGAAGCCGGATACGATGTACTACCATATACTTTGTATTTGCAGGAGCGATTTTGCTGAATATTTGTGGGCTAGTGCTAACAAGCACCGTCGTAACCAAACCAGGTCCATTATTGCTCATAAGATCTACAAACGGTGAACTGTGATGGTGTACATCAAATTCACTATGGTTGTACAGCGAACTAAAATGGGTTGGAAGGTCGTGCTCATGCAGCACAGTGTCCACCAGCTTGCCAAGTTGAACATGACTTTTCCAGTCCAGAACCATCGATGGAGCAGGCAAAATCTGATTATAGATAGACTGCCAAAGAACTGTACGCTGACGGTGCGCCGCGATTTGTTGCAACTTGTACACACACTCAGTGCTGGTTGAATCAGACAAAAACACGAGCACTGATCGCCTTATTCTCCGCTGGCCTTATCGTGCACTTACACAAGCGCCTTCGCTGTAGCACCTTTCACGTTGGCCGCAGGTTGCGTACGGTTTTCTTGAACCAGTCTGTATGCAACGTAGTGTCATATTTAAGATTACGGTTGCATCGATTCTCATAAGCAGTCTCTTCACCAGGGTGAGTGACTTTCACTCGAATGTGCACGGACAAGCACTTGAGTGAATACGGTCCTTAGGTAAGGTGGACATTTTACCACACTGGTATCGACGCCTCATCGGATTCCGAAAGGTCTGATAAAGTCAGCACACAATAAGTCCATCAAATCTAATGTTTGTCATTGATTCACTCGGCATTAAACCTGTGTACAAATTGCAATAAATCGCGGCGCGCTATCCCTGTAAAGTTCTTTGACAGTCTCTTTATAGCCAGACTTTTCCCACACTATCGGTGGTCCTGAGCTGAAAGCTTGTGCATAATTTCGGAAAGCTGTAGTGCTATGTGAACATGCTGATCCGACTTGGTTCGAACCACCCCGTAACCATACTCACTATGACGCTTTGTATTGTCTTTCTCACCTGAAAAGTTTGTGCCTCCATTTACCACCACTCAACAAACATTATTAGTGTGAATGTATGAAGTATGTTGCACAGAGGGAATTGGAGTGTGCAACCTTTAAAACTGCTAGTAAGTATTCTTCACGAGTTAGCGTTTAAACTGGAAAATATCTTCGCTTAGCGCCGCATGAATGTGATCGAAAGCTGGAACGTTTTGTCTCAGACCTATAGTCTAAACGAACAAATTACGGTGGTTTGAACACGACCAATCTTGTTAGACGCCTTATTCTATTATCCTAATTTTTACAACGCGAAATTGGTATTGTTTAAATCAGACACCACATCGATGAAGACCGTTAAAACGCAATTCGTGGGAACAGATTTCACATGCGCTACTCAATCTATCCTTTCACGCTGAAAAACATATTGTCATTTTTAATGTCATTTCCTTAGAAAACGGGCTCTGGTCTGTTTCCCTCTCTCTCCGCTTTTTCCAGCCCATGCGTGATTCACCGTGTGAATGGCCAACAAAATTATGTGTAGCTTTTCTACTCAGAATACTACAATTTTGTGTTTGACTTTTCATCGTTCTTCTCGCCACATAAAGCATCAGCAACCAATCGTGTTTCCGAAGTGCACAGTCTACGTAAAAGTAGCAGTCCTTCGGTATGTTTTCTACACAAGACTCCGTTGTCGGTCAGTAAGATACTTAAATACAACCCAAACGACTACTTCTAGCCTGCTTAGTTGCCTTGACTTTAAAGGGGGACCAGAGTTCAACGCAAGTTTTTTCCGTGAGGTGCCATAATAGTATTAACAACACTGAATAAGAACCATATACGTCACCCTGTAATTGTTGAGTCAGTTAGTGCGGTCGATAATGTGGCTGAGCCCCACTGTCGTGCAAGCTAAATTAGGGGTTTTTAGGTGCGGATTTTGACTTAATTACCTAACACCAAACCATTCTTTGGGTATTGTTTAAACATCAACTCACAACGGATTGCAGCTTTCAAATTCTCATAAACTTTTTATTCAGTCCATTCTGGAGAGAAACAGCAGACTTCAGGTTCGCTCTTGTTATTGCACGTCAGTGATTGCTGATCTCGCCAAGACCGGGACTACAACTCGGATCACGCTTTCATCAGCTACTGTTTCTGTAGCCCCAGATAAGAAGCATGCACTCAGCCATATTCGCTTGTCAGTAATGCTCGGATTGTCCGATCGTCTCGAGAGGTGACATAACTGTCCTGCTACCTGAACTCTACGACCTCACGCTTAGGATTCCTGTTGAAGCTGAAATCACAGAAATCGTTAAACCTGTTGAGCTATGGGTAGATTACCTGTAAGTCGCGAGACATTTTAGTTACTATGTACTAATGTAAGCTCTTATGGGAGCAGAACTCGGGTAGAGTACTTCTGTTCAGAAGGGACTGGCTGAAAAGCTCATGAGAATACGGTTGATTGTGAGTGATATTCCATATATATTGACCGAAATCTTGCATTACTCACCAGTAGTTTGTTGACACCACTTAACTATGGACACCAGCTGTCTAAACAGAAAGTGTTACCAGTGATTCGGACTAAGTTCACCTTTGCAACTGACCAGTTTGTTACGAAAGAAGCTTCTGCATCAGAGACGAGGAATGTCAAAAACGAACGCACTCCACTGCGCGATGTTCATAGTGTGGAAGAATTAGGCCCCAACTTTGGGATCAAAATGATCAGTGGAACAGACATAACCCCGTTAGCGAAAAGGGACTGAAATGACAGTTTGTTACTGATAAAAACTTATGTTTGGAAGAAATCTTTTGCAAACTCTTGTAACTGCTCTTATGCTCCTCATTTGGGCTGATCGTGGTAACTGTGCATACACATTCAGGACGTTTTTTAAGCGGTCACCGTTCTATTATGTCCGCGTCATATTGGAGATTGACTAAGTGTTGACATTCCGTTTGGTTGATAAACACTCCAAGGTTCTGTTCGATACTGCACAGTATGTGTGTCAGGATGTCTGTGTCCCCAGGAGACTAGGCCCATGAGCAAAAACTAAACGTCTAAAATTATCATCAACCACGTTGTGAGGTTTGCGCGGGTTACATCCGCGATTCCTGCCTAGACTAGGAAATCAACCGCGTCAAACTTCATTGGTAATGAAATGAATGGCCGCAGCCTCCCACGGGTCATTGATCGACTTCGTAACGATGAGTTTCTCCAATCCACTCCCTTTGCAATTTCGTTTTCCTCTCAGAAGCTCTCCTACACCCTCCATCGTACGGTCAGCAAGTAGCTGCTCGTGATTTACCGATCAGCTTGGCATTTCTGATATTTATTAGGTCATATTTTTAGTTATCATGAACCGCTTTTCTATGCGCACGATTGTTAACCGGACACTCTTCCCGTAAAATAAGTCATCTTGATTACATCACACAATTTACGACGCATATTTGTCACATTCCACGATCGTTGCGGACGCTCTGTTCAGACTACACACTGAGGCGGTTTCAACTCCATGTGAGATAAGCACAAAGAAGCTGACACAAGAACAGTCCATTGTCGAAGAGCTATCTCATTCTGAATCCTTCTTATCTCTGAGTTTGCCCATACTCCCCGTTACTCATTCTTATTCCAGTATCCTGTGTGGCCTGTCTATACTCAGTCCTCGGCGGTTTGTTCCGGTGATCTATCGTAACTCCTCATTCAACTACTTACATTCGCTCTCTCACCTCGGAATAGACGTCAACTATACACTAATTTTTCAAATTTAAATTTGGCCTAGTACGAACTGGGATATATGAGATTGGGCTGGAATTTGTCTGCATTTCCAGCGCCATATTGTCTCCCCACTGCTGATATCCTCGCAACACCTTCTGGAATTCTACATATCTATTTGAATGCGGTTGGTCTAATGTCATCTGCCAATATACAGAATTTTCTACTCACAGGTGTAAACCGTTTTGTTGGTTCTTTGAATGCTGTTCCCATATCAGATAATATTAGTGGGCCTATTGCCCGGACATCTCTTCAGCATTAGGTAGCCCATTTCGGTGTAGGTGCTGTCATTACCATAGGTGAAGACACGCAATTCCAACGAAACCTCTTCCGTCATTTCACTCGTAAGCTTGGTTGTGAATACATCAAACCGGCTGTAAATCACCTCTCCTCAAATGGTCTGGCGGGGCATTAATTGTCCAAGCATCTAAACACATTAGAAAAAACGATGTAGCAAGCAAGCTCGTTTTCGGTTACACATCAGCAGACTGAATACATAACATTTATATGAAATATTGTTGACAGGGAGAAACGAATCAAGTAACAAGTTCAATTCGAGAATATAGAATGCCATGTGGAAAATGCTACGCTCTAGGAAACGAACTGAGATAATTGACTCCTCGCCTTTCTAACGTATCCGAACAACTGAAACGGTTCCCAAGCTTCGTGGATTTCCGAAATTTCAAAAAGCAGCCATACCTCTTCGACTCATTCTATATATATTCAACTCACCATAACATTCGCTTGCTAAATGGTTATCTCACCTCATTGAACTCGTCAGACAGAAGCCGTCAAAGTATAGT